>ML366437.1:0-78424 GCA_005239505.1 Nicotiana paniculata | reverse complement strand
CCCACCCTGCAAAAAAAAAAAATTACTTTTTTTTATAATTTTCAAATTTCTTTTTTTTTCTCCCGCACAAAAAAACTTTTTTTTTGTAATTTTCAAATTTCTATTTTTCTTTTCTGCAACCCCCCCATACACACAACCCCCTCCCCCCAGGATTTTTTTTTTATATATATATTTTTGTTTTACTTTTTTCATCTTTCGGTTTACTGGTTCAAAATTATATAAGTTACAAAGTTATGAGTTCAGAGGTTTATATGTTTCGAAGTTTATGGGTATAGAAATTATAAAGTTTACGGGTTCTAAGCAGTTTCGAAAGTTTTGCGGTTCAGAATTTTATGAAATTTGTGGGTTCAGAAAGTTGTTGGTTCGAAAGTTTATGACTTCATGTTTATTGTATCAAAATTATTTATGAATACTTTTGAGAAAATATTTTCCTTGATTTGCGTACCAAACACCAGAAAATGAATAAGATTACTACTTGTTTTCCAAGAAAACATTTTCCTTTATACTAAACACACCCAATATCATGTAAACTTTAATTTTGATGGACAACAGGTTGGATGTTTATGTACATGATTATCTGGTGAAGAGAATTAGGTGCTTCCGCTAAGACATTTCAAGCTGAAGCACAAGTTGTCACCAACCGTACTGGTAAGTAATACAACCAGTTTAGTTCCTTTAGCTTTTCCAATTTTTCTTGAATAAACATTTGTTTTCCAGCTATAGATGCTCCAGCGGGTTTTCTTCTTGAATGGTGGTCAGTCTTTTGGGATGTTTTCATTGCTCGGACCACTGGATCTTACAATGCGGTATGATTGCAATGTCTTACACAGTTTTATTATTTCTACAAAGTGTTAAAGTGTCTATGTCACCTATTTTCCTGATTTTGGGGTTGCAGGTTCAAATGATGAAAACATTGGAACAGCAACAGAAGGGTGTCCTACAAAAGCAACAGCAAGGTGATGATACTCAGCTTCTCAGGGGGGCTACCAACGAGGTTATCACAAAACAAAGTCTACGGACAGCAAATGCTTTAACCAAAAGGGTTTACGAGAATTACCCTCCAGCTCAGCGAAATCCCCTATCTGAGGCTAATAAGAAGGTGTGCGAAACTTAGATAAGTGCCACATCAGCTACAGGTCAAGTCACACCCTTCTCAACAAGATGAATGCAAATTCACTTTAAAAAATAATCAAAAGTGTCAATATTGTGTCTGGTCAAACTAGATAGAATCATTTTGAATGGTGACTGCCCATGATGCAGTAAAAATCTCTTCTTTGTCTGTCTTTTTGTTATTTGAAGTTAAAGTAGGAGCTTCTCCTTGTTTATGAGGTTTCTAAACATGATGAAGACCAGTAGTACACTGTAGCATGAATTTGTGAAGATTAATTGTAGCATGAAAAAAATGAAGATCTGTGCTATTTCTTCCGGAAAAGTTAGTTTCACTTTTCTCTTGAAATTTAAGTCTTGATAACATGCATAAACTTGAATGGTTATTGGTCAAGAATTAATAAATAATGGTGTTCGTACTTTGAGTTTGTTTTCTACCAATGTTTTTTCAGTTGTATGTTGTTTATCAGTCTAGCTTCGATATACCCCTCATCCATCCCATTTAAATGAGAAAAAGGGAAAATGGTGTAGCTAATCCACTTTCTTATTTGATTCAGGAGCAGATCATGGAGTAAACAGTTTGCTTTTGAAAGGATGGCCCTTGATGGTAAGGTCATTATCTTTGCTTTTTCCAATATCCAACAAAATGTAATGTTGAAGAAAGTCCAATAATCAGGCTGTAAAATAGTTTTCAAGATGCTGAAGCACTCAACTCTGTGGTATATGAATGTCACAAAGACATGATTGAATATATCACTTAAGAGTGAAACAATGCTTATCCATGTCCTTTTAATTATAAAAAGATAGTAACTGTGCATGTTCCTTTGGAAGTTTGCTCCTTCATGGGGTACTTAACATTAGAGAAGCTTTTCGCTAGTTGTGAAATCTGCAATTTTGGTCACAGATGTTCGAAGCCTATGGCATATATCTGGTCATATATGCTGGATGTTGGACATGACCATATCTTAGGTGTTTACAGAGAAGTAAAGTGTTATCACTTGATCCCAGAGATATTTTTGGAAGAATGTGGAAGTATTTCCTTTTTTATGCAATTGCGTATATTTTCATCTATAGTCGTAGCCAAAATTTGCATCTGATGACTCTAACGAGTGTAATTTGTTCAGTTCCGTAAAACGTTTCTTGAACCACGAGAAGACCAGAAGCATTCAGATCGAAATTAAAGCACTTTTGTCCAACTTCACTTGGATTTTATTTGTAATTGAACTTGGTGAGTATAATTAGTTGAGTACCCTAAACTATTATTTGAACCTAAGTAGCTCGGACTCTTCACTTTTCGTGTTGCATCCGTTTCGGCACAAAGTGGTGTGGGTGTGGAATCCGTACTGGATTTGATCAACTCATTTTGGGTAATTTGACCAAAATAGATGGAGAAATTCGTGACAGATATAATGATTTTTTAAATCAAAACTGAAGTTAGGGTGAAATTGAAGAAAATGGAATACCACGTATATAGAAATTTCTACGTCAATCCTTTTCCTATTATCTGCTTCTTGGATTCTCCTCTTGATCAATATTTTCTGCTTCTCAGTATATCTTGTAAGTTTTCCATATAGCTGAATCCCCACATCCGTATTAGTATCTGGATCCGTACCCGCGAATCTTCATTAAGGATACGACCTCTAGATCCGCACCCTTACCGGACACCCTTACCCGAGTTTGAGCAACTTAGATTTGAACCACGAGAAGATCAGAAACAGTCAAACGGAGAAAGAAAACATTATTTGAGTATTTTAACTGTCGCTATAATTGGACTGAATTTGCGCAGTTCCAACATGCAACCTGTCTATAATAGACACTGGCATGGATGCTTTCTATGTACTGACTAATATCTCCCCGTATATAGGGACTAGAACAGCTTCAGTCTGAACTTATTCAGCAACAAAGCTCTTCGACCCACCTTTCTCATCCCTCCCAACAGCTTCAGCAACAAATTCATATGCTGCTTAGTTACCAGTATATGGATATGAATCAAGGTGACCTATCAAACTTCGGCGCGAACATAGTATTGGACAGAGATTTGCCAGTTCAAGTGGGTCTTCCCCTTTTTTCTCTCGCAGATTCAGCTATGCTGAAGATGCCTGTTTTTATTTGAGATACTTAGTATTTGATGTCTTTAGAAAGACTTATCTATTCTTGTAAAAAAGTGCTAGGGAAATGATGAGCTTATGCAGCAATTGCAGAACACTAATCAAAGTCAGGAACTAGGTCAACAGTCTGTACTTCTTGGCAAGCATCCAGAAAATCCTATTTCCAGCATCCAACAACTAGATAAGAGGTTTGCTAGTGGCAGCACCACCGTGGAGGTTAGCTTGTTAAACACCTCTGGAGGTGATGATCAGGTTAGCTTTTACCTCAGACCCAAAAAATATCCTATCCATTAGAGTTATTAATCGTTCATATGAAGTTGAAGGAGTAATAGGTGCGATTGTTATGTGTAACCCTGCATCCCTCTCCTCATATGATTTCCAACAAGCACTTTTTGAGTGAGTTTCTGTCATATATTTCCTTTTAGTTTAGCACATGCTGTTAAATCTCTATAGATGTCTTTGTTTTTTTCATTATTGTGAGAATGCACCGGAGAAAAATCTATTTTTTTAACAATGATACAATGAGCTCTACATATAATACATATTCTACTCCTACTACATATAGGACTAGGACATATTTTACTCCTACTACATATGGGACTAGGACTATTTACACATAACTATCTAACACTCCCCCTCAAGCCGGTGCATACAAACCATTAGTACCGAGCTTGTTACATATGTAACTAATAAGAGGACCAGTGAGGGACTTGGTGAAAATATTTGCAAGATGATCATTCGACATACTAGGTCACTAGACTCCCCGTAAGCAACAAAACAAGTTATTGTAGCTCGCTGGAGCCCTTGTTGTGGCGGCGCATGGAGGCACGTGAAGGACTTTCTGCTGGAGCGGTTGAATGGGGCTTTGTTGCCTGAATTCTCCGAACAAGAGGGTAGTGTTGGTTTTCGCACAACACTTACCGGTGAGGAGATAACGCAAATCAATCTTGAGTCGTTAACCGGAAAGACGCACGGTGACTGACTTTTCTATTCCAATGGGACTGAGATTTCTGGGGTTTGGTCGCACAAGGGTTTCGGATTTGATAGTAGTACCGGTATATGCACAGTTTTGTAGCAATGATGAACCCTGGGAACAAGACGAAGTTGCCGGAAAATTGCACGGCGATGAGATCTTTCTTCCCGGATGTCGCTGGAATGACGCACAACGATAATTTTCTCACTGAAGCTCTGATACTATGTGAGAATGCACGGGAGAAAAATTTATTTTTTTAACAATGACATAATGAGCTCTATATATAATGCATATTCTACTCCTACTACATATGGGACTAAGACTATTTACACATAACTATCTAACAAGTTATTGATGGATTATTTGTACAACGTTGAAGTAATGAGTGCCATGATGTATTCCAGACGTTCCTACTTTACCCAACAGTAAGCTTAAGGATGAAAAGGAATCGGTTCAAGGCGTGGTGTCTGCTTCTTGCCCCTCATTACTTTCGAGGGGGGACTTCAAATAAATTATTATCCTAACACCGCTGGACACACAATATAATTTGGATATGAAAATAGATATTTTAGCATAACTCAATGCCAAAAGCTAGCTAGTAAGGTAAGGATTGATCAAGACCATATGCAGAGACAACATCTCATTCTCTCAATCAATGTGGGACACTTTACACCCAGCATGGCTAGTGTTAAATAGTTAGTCATGTATACTGTCCCAGATCGGGAAGTAGATACCCATTATTATGTAATCACTATATATAAATAGGGCATTATACAACACTTTAGATAATTAATAATATTTTCTCCTGTGCATTCTCACATGGTATCAGAGCTTTAGTGAGAAACCTATCGCTGTGCATCATTCTAGCAACTTCCGGGAAGAAAGACCTTGTCGCCGTGCAATTTTCCGGCGACTTAGAAGGATGTCCGTAAGCAAATCACTTTCTGTTGGTGTTGTGCAAACACCAACACCAGTGTTTTGGATAGCGTCCGGCGACAAATAGCGACGAGGTACCACTTCACTAAGGCGAGAGGCGTGCAGCGAAGCGCTCGCCTTTTTGACGTGAAGCGATAATTTATATAAAAAAATAAAATATTATATATATAACTAAAAACTCAATAACAATGATATATTAATAAATATATCAATTTACTGTAAAATCTAGTCGTTTATCTGTGAGATGTCTAGTTTCCCCAATATCCCAAAAAGACGAATCTTCACTTGCATGATACTCCCCTTGAAGATGAGTAGTAAAATATAATTGTGACTCAAAGAAAGTTACACCCATTGTGATAATTATCTTCCTAGTGTGTGAATCATAGCACTTATATCCCTTTTGACTCGGAGCATATCCAACAAAAACACACTTATTAGCTTGTGGTTCGAGTTTACTATGATTATGAGGATTAACATGTTAAATGTCGTACACCCAAAAACCTTCAAAGGTATGGGACTGGGACATATTCTACTCCTAAAACATATGGGACTAGGACTGTTTACACATAACTATCTAACACTCCCCCTCAAGCCGGTGCATACAAATCATATGTACCGAGCTTGTCACATATGTAACTAATACAAGGACCAGTGAGGGACTTGGTGAAAATATCTGCAAGCTAATCATTCAACATACAAGGCCACTAGACTCCCTTGAGCAACAAAACCAGGTGGTTGCTGATAAACAGAAATTGGCCGAAAGGTCGCCGGAAAAATTTGAAAATAGTGAGACTAAGTCGAATTCCACACTACAGAATAGGTTCTAAACACCACCAGAAAAGTTGAATTTACTGTTCACGTCGGAAAAAATAAAAATTGTCAGAATTTGTTGTAATTTATAAGGGTAGGCTCGGAATCACTAGACGGATAAGTTGTCCCGAAGAAGTTTTGTCAAAAAGTGACCAGAATAGCTCACACGTGCCGGAAAGTTATTGTAGCTCGTCGGAACACTAGTTCTGGTGACACGTGGAGGCGCGTGAGGGACTTTCAACCGGAGCGATTGACTGGGGTTTTGTCGCCGGACTTTTCCGAACAAGATGGTAGTGTTGGTTTTTGCACAACACTTACCGATGAGGAGATAACGCCAGTGTTATCAAAGGCGAAAAGCGCAAATAAAGCATGGGCTTTAAAGAAAAAAGGCGCAACTAGAGAAAGAGTAAAAATATGTATATGTAACAATAATTATAAGCATGAATAACAAATATATGGACAAAGAAATTGAAAATGTTTTACTATAAAGTGAAATATCAATTATTTAGTGTCGCATTTTCAGGATTACACTCATAGGCAAGGAAAAGTATGACTTAGAGCCTTGATGCAAGCGCCCACAAAGCGAGGCGAAGCACTCAATATGTTTTGAGCCTCGCTTCAGGGCTTAAGCGCGCCTTTAACTACATTAACGCAAATCAATCTTGAGTCGTCAACCGGAAAAACGCACGGTGACTGACTTTTCTGTTCCAATGAGAATGGAATTTCTGGGGTTTGGTCGCATAAGGGTTTCAGATCTGATGGTGGTACTGGTATATGCACAGTATCACTGTAGCAGTGATGAACCCTGGGAACAAACGAAGTTGCCGAAAAATTGCACGACAATGAGATCTTTCTTCCCGGATGTCTTGGAATGACGCACAACGATAATTTTCTCACTAAAGCTCTGATACCATGTGAGAATGCACGAGAGAAAAATCTATATTTTTAACAATGATACAATGAGCCTTTTGTATAACACATATTCTACTCCTACTACATATGAGCTTAGGACATATTCTACTCCTGAAACATATGTTACTACATCTACAACACTTGTGGCATCCCCTTTCCCGGCCTTTCAGTTCATCCAATAGGACCGGTATAAAGTTATATTTAATGTGGGCCTCAGAACTTACTCCCACTAGCAAGGTCTGCGGATGAAAGTAACTAAATAATTCATCAATTAGAGTTCCATATCTTGGTACCTGTGAAAAGAGTATCTTCAAATTTATATGCTTGATACAAAGTGGCTGAATGTTGCTTCTGTGATTGCCCGAATCAAATCTCACCTCCTTTGATTCAGTTGCATTACTTGCCAAAGAGAAGGTCAAATTTTCACCCAAATTTTCAGCAAAATTTCTCAGCTGAAGCAACCTAGTGATTTGATGAACATGCTTTAATACAATCTCAACTTCCATTAGGCTTGAACCAACCACCGGACACGAGCTTAGAAATTTTTCAATATTTATTAGACACAGAAAAGGCATACTTTATTCATAGAATTGTAGTATTTATAGCAGAAAGAACAAGTACAATCAAAGCAGGCTAATCAATGCATAATTCTTAGGAGATCCTTCAATCAAGGGATTACATCTAAACTAGTTTCCTAGAATAAATTCTAACAGATTTTCCTAAATATCTACTGTACCATATTTACTGAAGCAGATTACAATCAAATCTGCCAGCTCATTCAAGGAGCAGATTAAGATCAATCTGCTAGCTCATTCAACATGGTACCTTGAGCTCCCAAAGTAGTACATTAATGTTAAAGTGTTAAAAGAAGTGGCAAGACAGGATGAAGTTTCAGCATTTATAATTTAGTCCTACTTTTAATGTTGTTTTCATTAGTTACCCTACTAGCTAGTTCACGCTTATGTACTCTGTTAGGGCTCATTGTGAATATATCTTTGGATGGAAAATTGATTATCATTTTCTCTGCTTTTTCTTTCTTTCATTTTAATTCTTGCTTTCCATTTTCATGGCGATTCCAACATGGGAATCGCTACAATTGGTATCAATGACGACGATTCTCGGTTGTTCATCGGTGTTAATGGTAGAGTCCGACGGAGGTTCAAATCGGTTGGAGCAACAGTTTCAAGCTTTTATGGAAAGATCAAATAAAAAACTGCAGCATATGGAAGAATGGTACCAAAGTCGTTTCCGGACCTTCCATAGCTCAGAAAACCAGTATAAACTTCAAAGGTCAGAATGTGAGCAGCGGGTTTCTGCCGTCCTGTGATTATCTCACCGGTGGATTCCCTAACCCAACAAATGGAGGATGGAATTATCTCGATTCACCCACAAGTGCTTACTCTTACCAGATTCCATGTGCTTATCAAATTGATAATGCCAATCCAGGTTTCTATTTCGTGCAGTTCGGTGATGGTTCGGTGGTTTCAATGACTGGCACTGAGCTAGAGAACTTGTTTAACTCTAGCTTTGAATATTTTGAGAACAAAATGCCGGAAGTAGATTACCCATGTGTTGAGCCTCCTTTCATTTTGACTAAAGCTGAAGCTGGAAATATTGAAGACGAAAGAGTTACTTTCTCAGGGATCGAATCAGATTCAAGTATCAAAAAGATGGAGAACGGGGTCAAAGATGTACCCATGGAAATCGAAGGTGAAAATGCAGACAAGGTGTTTGCTGAAATTTTCAATGACTTAGAATCGTTTTCCATGATTTCCAAAAGCATCCCAGACTCAAATGTTTTGAAACCAAGTGACAGAGATGAGGATACACCTAAAGAAAATGTAGTCGAGTTGAAAGACGAAAATAAAATCTCGGATATTCCTTATTCAGATGCGTCCGTTGAGGTTGAAGATGAGCGTGAGGGGAACCCAGAAATTGAGGAGGACCGAGTGTTCGACAAAGTCGCTCTGAAGGATGATACAAAGTTAGAGTCAAATGAGGAAAAAGTGTTCGACAGAAGTCCTCTAAAGGAGGAAGTAGGGGCTTTAGATGACAAGCTATCATTAGTATCTGGAACCTCACCCACACATCCAATCTTGTTCTCACTGAAAATGGTTCCCGATTGTATGGCATTAAGTTTTGAAGAGGTTGCATATCTAGATATTGCTGTCAAAATTGTTGCGGATGATTATATAACCTCCAGTAATGTTGCAAAAATCACTTATCCTTCATTGGGGGATGATGCTGACATTGCCGGCACTAGTGAGTGGGAGAAGATTCACCAGCCTTTCACAGCTATTGTTACGAAAGGACTTAATCTTTCTATTCCACAACTCCCAGTCCCTTTATTAGATTTTGCCTCTGCGGCATTTTAGGACTCCGGTTTCATAGGAGAGTTGATGAGAAGTTGTGAACGGTGATGGGATGTGCGACACTGAAGATTGTTCCAGATTCCTGGTAATATCATCCCTCTTGAACCATATTTACAGTGATGGCTTTATTGAGCCTCCCCCATTATGTGTTACTTCATCTAAATTGGTGGAAGGGGCTGGTAATTTGAAACAGTTAGTTGTCAAGTTGAGTCCTATGGATGAGTTTAAGGTTGATTTGATGCCTAACGAATATAATACTTTTCACGGGTTGACCTGCTACCCGCAAAAATTTACTAGAACTGGAACTTCTGTTGGAGACACTCTCAGGTTTCATAGTTACAATGATCATATGAGGGAGCATATTTGACTGATAAGATGCGGCTCCAAGATAATTTCAGCACTCATATCTTTTGGTTTGAAACTCAGCAAAGTCTAAAAGTTAGTAAGATTCCCCTAATTTTGTTGGAGATTATTTTGACCGATACATATACGTATATCAAAATGAGCTAGCTGGACAAAGGGAGAAGGATGTTCAGCAAGATGATTGGTAGGAACTTTCTTACTGCGCTTGCGTCTCCTGTACCACTCGCTGCTTCTTATAATAGTCTTATGATGTGCATGAGGATTTTTGGATCACTTGTACCTCGGACTGACATCTATGTGAAGCCACATGTAATAGAGCATGTTGAGGCTCTTTTACTTGTTTTTAGTTGTGCTGGTATAACTGATCCTTGGTGGATGATTTCAGGATTAGTAAGTAGAGATTATATGGTGAAATACGAGCTTTGTACTTTAAATATTGCAAATTTCCTGGTACTCGTGATATGACACAGTTGGCATGTATGGAGAAGGCCAAGTTGCTGATTTGATTGCTTTGTTGGTCCCAGTTGTATTTTAGACTTTCAACACTTTGAGGGTGGAGTCTATAGACTGATTCTGAGCCAAAATGCATTTAGCCCTGTCGTTGGTAGTAGATACATGTTACTAGAGGAGGAAAATCTTATTCCTTTTGCATCAATTCTTTCTGGTGGTGGTGAGGTGGACCATCCAAAGAAGAGCAATGAAGTAGTAATGGTTGTGGTTGTCATTCAATTAGTTGGGCTCTTAAGTTTACTGTGCTATGCAAACAGAAAGCGAGTTGGTTGTTTATTTCAGTTCCCTTGGTATCTGTTAATGAGATGTGCAAGGAATCAGAGATGAAGATCTCTGTCGTAAGCAATGGCACTGGTGTCGCTACCTCCTTGACTTATGGTCTTGTTAAGAGGAGCAACAAAATCACATTGTGGTTTGATCCTGTTGGTAGCAACTTTGCTGGAGCAGTTCATATTGTTAGAAAATTTACACAATTGTTGAGGCTCCAAAATTCAACTTGTGCACTAGGTAAGAAAGTGAAGGCAAAGATAATTCCTACAGAGTTCATTATTGAAGTATTAACTAATGTACTGCTTTTAACAGTGTTTTTGTGGGTTGTGTGGTACTCAAAAGACATACTACATAATAGATCTGATCAAGATTATGTCCAAAGTGGAGAAGAAAATGCAAGGAAAATTAGTGCTTTTGTGGGTTGTGTGGTACTCAAAAGACATACTACATAATAGATCTGATCAAGATTATGTCCAAAGTGGAGAAGAAAATGCAAGGAAAATTAGTGATTTTGTGGGTTGTGTGGTACTCAAAAGACGTACTACATAATAGATCTGATCAAGATTATGTCCAAAGTGGAGAAGAAAATGCAAGGAAAATTAGTGATTTTGTGGGTTGTGTGGTACTCAAAAGACGTACTACATAATAGATCTGATCAAGATTATGTCCAAAGTGGAGAAGAAAATGCAAGGAAAATTAGTGAAGAAAGCACTAAGTCATATTCAAAAGTTGAAAGATTTTTATTATCATTTGGGTAAAAGCATTCAAGTGAAAAAGGTTCTTAGTGATGGCAATGAAAAGCTGCTGAGGAAAGTGTTTTTGGTCGCGTGTTGCATGTATAGGAACAGGTAAGTGAGGATTCTATGCCAGTCCAAGGCTTTCTACTGGTGTTTCTAGCTTTTGCTAACTTGACAAAATTCTTGAAGCAGATGATAGTTTGACATGGGTTGAAGACAAGGTTTCACACTGTTACCAAATTCCGACCTTGAGGACAAGGTTGCTACAAGGGGGATGGAATGTAACGAAATAGTGGTACCTTGAGCTCCCAAAGTAGTACATTAATTTTAAAGTGTTAAAGAAGTGGCAAGTCAGGATGAAGTTTCAGCATTTATAGTTTAGTCCTACTTCTTATGTTATTTTCATTAGTTACTCTACTAGCTAGTTCACGCTTGTATACTCTGTTAGGGCTCATTGTGAACATATCTTTGAATAGAAAATTGATTATCATTTTCTCTGCTTTTATTTGTTTTATTTTAATTCTTGCTTTCCGTTTTCATGGCAATTCCAACGTGGGAATCGCTACAACACTACCCTCCCCAGACCCCGCTATGTGGGATTATATCCAATGTCCTCATTCTTTCTCAAATTAAGAAATGGTGGTTCTATTGATGCACAATCGAACTAACCAAATATGTCTGTGAATGCAGGCTGATGTTGTTCCTCTCATAAACCATAGCTCTGTAGAGTTCTTCCTTTCTGACAATGCAGATACTGAAAGCACAATCTCGCTTTGCTTAGGCACCAGTAAAGGTTTCAACTGATGCTGACTTCAATATATTGGCTTTTTCTGGATGTGCTGTTTGCTACTCTTGCTATTTACTTTTCATTCTTTTTTCTGCAATATAGATATTACACTCTTGGAAATAGGGACTTTCCGTTCCAGTTCAGTTAATTGCTGCGATCTTTCATCAGATGGAAAGCTGATAGCAAATGGTGAGGATAAAGAGGTAGTGATATTGAATCTTGAGGTGATAAATTATCTTGTATTTAAGAAACAGTCTGACAAAGCAGTGAAATTGCTGGGGATAAAGAGGTAGTGATATTGAATCTTGAGGTGGTAAATTATCATGTATTCAAGAAACAGTCTTACAAACCAGTGAAATAAGGAGTTTATATCTGAATTATGGTTAGCTGCTGGGGTCCTTTTGGGTGTTATAATTTCTACTCTGCAATGGTGTAGGTTGTATTATGGTGCACAGATTCACAAGAGCAAAAGTACATACTTGAGGAACACTCGGATGCAATTACAGATGTTCGGTTTGGTCCAAGATTGCCACGGCTTGGTTCTTCTTCCCTTGATAAGACTATCAAAATTTGGGATGTTCATAATGTAAGTCATTCTATGTCTTCATTAATCAGATGAAAGGACTATTACTCTTCAATCGTACTGACTTCTATGTTTTTGTTATTCTTTCGGTGATACTTCTAATCTGAACTATTGTGCTTTTCTCCTCCTGAGTTGTTGAAAGAGTGTTGATGCTTAAGTTCTGACATCTAGCTTTTCAAATTTGTTCTTTGACGGAACACTGTCAATCTGTCTGTACATGCACTTAACTTAAGTTGTTCTGATGAATTTTGATAAGTATAGTTCAAGCCCGTAAAAATTAGAGTTTGTCGTATCCTTGCAGCCAGGCCACTCAATACGATGTTTTACTGGCCATTCTGCCTCTGTTATGTCACTTGACTTTCATCCAACCAAGGAAGACCTCATCTGTTCTTGTGACAATGGTAGTACAATTCGATACTGGAACATTAAGAATGGTGGTTGTGCAGGAGTGTCAAAGGTATTGATAGACCTTTATTTGATACCTCAATCTAGTAGGTTCAGCTGCGAAATGATGATATTCTGGTCGCTATATGTATTTCAGTAACAGAATCTTTTATGTACCTCACTACTTATCAGCTCCCAAAAATTTCAGGTTGGTGCAACTGTAGTTAGATTTCAGCCTAATCGTGGGAAGTACCTTGCAGCTGCTGTTGCGAATGGCATATCGTTAATAGATGTGGAGACAACTCAAACCTGTAGATATCCTCTAAGGTTGGGCCATTTTTGCATCACTTTCGTTTCCCTAAGTTGTTAAAATTGTTTTGTATTTTAAGTTCTTAATATGATATCTCGGAATATATTTTCAAGTCTTCGCTACATTCACCTGTGCTGATGCTTTTTGATCTTTTTTCCAAAAACCGTCATTATATTGGCTTGGACAACCTCTTCTTAGTCATTCTATTTGCCCCACAAGTCTTATGTATTCTAATTGAACCAAAACTTCTACATTGCATCCTGTGGCAGGCAAGGTAGAAAGCCGAGTGGAGGGTTTCGTTTTTAGTTTTCCCCTAAATAGCTCAGGTTGTAACCGACTTGAGACTGAAACCTGTGAATGGGTCATTTTGGGCACTTGAATATCTGACCATTTTCATGGGCTCACAAAAGTAGAGTTTGCTTAGGAGTATTAGCTTCTGTGTTGTAATGCAGTGATCTGCGGAATGACATTAGAGTAAGTGATGAGCACAACTCGAGTTCTTTTCCTCCTTTTGCATTATGTTGTTGCTTCTTGTATCCTATAAGTGACTTGCACCTTCTTATTCTCATGATGTTATGATGATCAAAGCATTTTAGGCCTTTCTAGACTTAATTATAGTGCAATGTGTTGGTGATCCATGCTCTTATAGTTTTTTCTGTACCTTTGTGTGGTTTTGGCTAAGCATTGTTGGTCTTTCTCTTAGCTTGCAATTTCCATCCGAACAATAAAGCTTCTACCTACACATTAATTTTATTGGAAATTCTCCAGTTAATATCTGTTATTTTGAGGACTATATGATTTTGCCACATAGCTACATTCAATATCCCCTGACGCTAAATGATGCTCTTTAGTTAACCATACGCTCTCACTTTCTTAGCGGCAGTGCCAGATTTTGTCTAATTACTTATAGATTCTCTATTATCGTCATATTTATATGAGTTTTTATTAGGAGATAGGGGTAAGGTTTGCGTAGACATTACCCTCCCCAGACCCCGGTGAAATCCCATCACTGGGTTTTTAGTTGTTGTTTTTCGAGTTGTGACGACTTTTTCTTTTTCTTTGGGGGCCTCTACGCAGGGTCACATCTCCAAAATCCGAGCTATATGCTGGAGCAGTTCCGGTGAGTATCTAGCATCACTCAGTGAGGATATGGTACAAGTTTGGAAGATTGGTTCTAGTAGAGAGCAACAGTGCATGCATGAGCGAAGCGTAAAAGGCAAAAAATTTCGTTGCTGCACTTTTCATCCTTGTTACCCTTCTGTATTGGTCCTTGGTTCATATCAGGTAGGTAGTTCTTTCTTTTTGCGTCATCAATTCTGTGAGTTGCATCCATTGGCTAATTATCACATGAACTCGTGGAGGTTCACAATTTGTATGCCAAGTTGGTTGTTTCAATAACATCCTGACTTTACATGCTGCAAGATAAAGAGAANTGTGCGCGCCTTATTTTGGCCTTTCCTATGATTAATGGACTTTGTTTACTGATATTAGTTAGCTTGTGTCTGACAACAAGATGATGATTCTGCTTGAAGAACCTGTGAATAGTTTAGCAGCATCACGGTCCACTGGTCTAGTAGCTTCTGCCGGTGACAACAATTTGATCAGATTGTGGAAGTGATATTTCCATCAAGTTCAACATTAGCAAGTGACAATATGTTTTATCATGTTGTGCATTTACACCATCTGCTGTATACCTGTAAACAAAAAAGTAATAGGGCTTTTTTGCTTGGCGTTGGACGTTATGTCAGATGATACCTTATTGAAGAAAGGAAAAAGGTCAGATTTACCTCTATTTACAAAAGTAGTCTACCTTTAACATCTGTTATACTGTGGGGACAAAAATACCCTTGTCTTAAGCAAAATTGTTAAGAACACCCCTTGGTCGGTTAACCCCTTCAACAACAGTTAACAGATGACATGGCGTAGCTATTTTTACGGCTGGCTATCCAAAAATAGCCACCATTGCTAATGTAATCGATTTTTAGCCATTTTAAATTAAAATATATTAGTAAATGACATAATTGCCCTTGAACTTTTTAACATCCTATTTAGTTACTTTTCATTTTTTATCGCTCTTTCTCTTTCTTTTTACAGCAGTGTACAGATTTCGCTTTCGTGAGAACACTTTCTTCGAATTTAGTGTGGGTTAGGTCCAATTTTTTTCAAATTTGGGTGAGTGTTGTTTTTTACAATAATGTGTTTGAATTTTCGATGTTACTGTTGTTTCGTTAGTTTTAAGTTTGATTTTCGTATTGTTGGCGTTTAAATATTTGTGGTATATTAACATTTACGATTTTTTTCTCTGTTCAGTAGTAGTAGTTCGTCTTATTTCTGATATTTTTGTCACTCTGTTATTAGTTTTATGTTGTAATCGTTACATAATTTGTTTTGATAAGTTGTTCAAATATTTTTCTAGTCTCTATATATTAGGGTTAATTTTCAAGTATTTTTTTGCTACAACTGCATCATAGATTTCTCGAGTTGTTAAAACTTGAAATCCAGAACAATGTGCTGGACTGTCACGACCCAAAACCCTAACCTGTCGTGATGACGCCTATCGATGGAACTAGGCAAGCTGGCTTTTTCAAAATACTTCAATAATTCAAAAGAAAAGATAATTTAAAGCTTTTTCGTACCAGAAATTTTCATAAAAACCAAAGTTAAACTCAAAATAAAATCAAGATGCGGAAAAGCTAGCCCCAAGCATCGGGGTGTCATCAAGTCATGCATCTAGATAACCAGTCTAATACAACCAGTGTCTAAGTATCAATACAGGACAGAAAGAAATATAGAAGGAGAGACAAGGTCCTGTAGACGCCGGCAACTACTTCCTAATCTCTGGTACTTGATCGCGTCCGAACTCAACGACCTCTGTGATCAAACACACCTGGATCTGCACATGAAGTGCAGGGTATAACATGAGTACAATCAACTCAATAAGTAATAAAAATAAATAAGGAAGTGAGAGCAGTGACGAACTATACATTAAAGTTCATTTCAATAATTTCAACATCTAAGAATAGACATGAGTAAATGTCAGTAACATAAGTCAAATCAGTTGGAAGTTTACTAAGTTCAAGTAATACCAATTATAACAATTTTTCGGAAGTTCAGAACAGTAGTATGATTCAGCTAAATGCAGCAACAAAAAAGACATATGCACCCTCCAGGGTACTGTCACTCAAGCTCTCATTAGCTCAAAACTGGGCTCTCAGCCCTCAATACACACGCTCAATAAGTATTGATAGTAGGCTATAATCACGTAGTTTAGCTACTATTTACACTCTAACTTGGCTGCATTTTATTGATAATTGAATGTTAAAGGATAACAAATTACTCTAATTGAGAACTGTATGCTTTGCATTAGCAATTCCGGGCTATGAGGACGTTAAAGAGTGTTTTGGAGCTAATACAGAGCATTGAAGGCCAATCAGAGGTTAAAGCGTAAAAGGAAGAAAGAAAAAAAGGCTGAAGAAAAATCTTCCAGGTGCGCGGTCAATGCGCGGCCACGCACGTGCTTCCGAAAAAAATAGTCCAAGGCTAATTTTATAATTTCAAAGGCGACTAACCTTGACCTATATGAAGTCTAGCTCGCCGAAAAAGAGGGTATCTCTATTTTTAGACCTAAGGAGGCAAGAACACACTAGGAGCAAGACAGGGAATTCTTCTACGAGTTTTTTTCATTTCCTTCTTCCTATTTCCACTATTGGTTATGAATTCTAGTAGTGTAGTTATGCATACTATTATGATTAGCTAATTTGTTATCTAGGGTTTTGATGGAACCTCTTGGAGGATGAATTCTTGTTATGTTTTAATATAATTTAACCTTTGAATTTGTCTATTTGTTCAACTACGTGCTTATTTTAGTTGATTGAATGGTCATCGATTGACTGTGCCTATTTATTATGTGTTGCTTGAGAAAGGATACATATTTAGGTGGTTTTTGAACAACGTAACTCGTAACGTATGTGAGAAATTAATACAACGGGTTTAAAGGTAGGTTTAGAAATAACAAAGCATTAACATGGTCATAATGAGTGGTTAAAGCCAACTAGTGTAGTTCGAGAGAATATGTCTAGTAAATTGTTGTAGTTGATCGAGAGAGAATTACGGCACCTAAAGTGTTCACGATCAGTAGAGAATATATAGGCGAAATTGTAGGGAATATAACGGGAAAGATTCCAACATTTGGGAAAATTATAACTCTAGACCTTCTAAATTTAATCTCCAACCCTTAGTATCTTTAGTTGTTACTTTTACTGCTTTAGTTTCTTAGTAAATTAGTTAGATATAAGAATCTTAATCTTTATAACTTAGAAATTTATTCGAGCTTGTCTTCTTAGCAATATTGAAAAATTATGGCGAAACCTTAGTTCTCTGTGGTATTCGATTTCGGACTCTTAGACCGGATTATATTTGCAGCAACCGCTTAGTCCTTTTTATAAGGCATAGTTGGGCGTGATTAAATTTTGGCACCGTTTTCGGGAAATTAATGGTGTAGATGTAGGTGCACATATTTCTAGGTTGCAAGTTTGAACCTTTTTTTTTGTTTTCTTGTATCTGATTATTTTTTAAAATTTTTATTTTTAACTTGAGAGACATGGAATCTTGGAATTATGAGAGTTTTGATGTTGGTCATTCTGCTTTTGATCCTCCTTATGCATATTGTAGAGGAAATCAACCATTGCAAAATTATCAAAATATTTCCGAGAGCGAGTTATGTACACCAACTCAACTTTATGTGTGGAATGTGTGTGATATATGTGGTGGTCAAGATGGTCACTTTCATGGTTGTGCGTATATTTCTTATCCTCCCTTAATCTCTTGCTATGATGGTTCTACTTTTTCTGGTGAAGTAAATAGGAACAAAGAACCCAAGGAAGCTGACCTGAAGGAGATCAAAGATATGTTAAAATTCCTTCTGGAACAAAATAATGAGAAACGACTGCAGATAGAAAGGCAAAAGGAAACTATTCGCAATTTGGAGGCTCAAGTGAGTCAAGTGGTTAAAGCTTTTAATGCTCGGCAAGGCAATTTTGTGGATAGTAACCAAAAAGAGAATGTATTAGATGCAGAAATCGAGGTGCTAACAGAGGAGGTCAAAGTAGAACTCCAGCAATCAATCGAACTAGATTTTGAGGATGTCGATGTTGTAGAAGAGATACTAGAGTCAACCAAGGACATTGATGATACATATTTAGCTGACTCTAGTATCATGGGTGTTGTGGAAGTAGACAGTCCCAATGTTCATGTAGTTGAGCGCATTGGTCCACACTCCACGCACTTTTCCACATTGTGTTTGGATGATGATATAGAAATAGAGTAATTCGAGCCACTTGAGGAGTCAAGGAATGAGAAACAAGGTGCCTACATTCTGGAATTCTTCTTGCCAGAAAGTCGGAATTACACACCTCATCTAAAGGCAAAGAATTAAAGAATACTATATAGTTTCCTTGGGCCAGTTAGATTCGTTCCACCACCTTAGGAGCATAATCATAAGCTTGAATCAAAATTTGGGGTTCAATTCATAAGCTCGAGGTAGAGGCAAAAAATTGTTCATGTCGTGTCGCAACGTTAAATCAAGCGCTTGTTGGGAGGCAATCCAACTTTAATTTTTTTATTATTATTATTTATTTATTTATTATTGTATTATTATTGTAGTGTCGATTTTTGGTTTTTTTTAGGAGCATGGAAAGCAAAGCTATTGGAAGGATGCAACAACAAATCAGATGGTTGGAACTAAGTGTGAGGTATTTGCACGAAGGACCAGGCCAGGGAGAAGTCTGAGTACCCCATGAGCTGCTACTGCTTCGGCCTTTGGCCTATCATGGAGTTTCTTTTACCCTCTTGTATTTATGGGTGTGCATTGGGGACAATGCACAATTTTAAGTGTGGGGTAAGGAGATTGTCTGAGTGACTTTCTATGCTATTTTAGTTGTGTTAGTTTAATTGAATAGTTTTTTTTTTTTACAAAAATAAAAAAAATTGGACTTTTCCCGATGATGGATCTATTACACAATTTTCTTAAGGGATTCAAGTCGAAGAAGGAAAAAAACAAAAAAAAAACAAAAAGATTTTCTTTTGTAGTAGTGTATCAATTCCCCCTTGATTTTTCTTTGGACCACGGTTCTTTTCCAAGGGTATCGTTTGAACCGGGTGTAGTTAGTTTTCATTTTTTAGGTTAGGACCCTGTGGGCTATGGGCTGAAATGGAAATAGGATCTCTTAACTTTGTTATGCCTTGAATATAGCAAGTACTTTCGTGCTTGCTTAGGCTCAATTGTTGACTCTTGTAAAAGTGCCTTAAATTGTATGTTCTTAACTTGGCTTAAGTACCCTGACTAGAGTGTTTTGATGATCCAATATGGAGTGACCCGTGTGCCATGTGTGTGTGAGGCTTGTTGTATTCTGTGCACTGCATTTGATGCCTAGAACTTGCCCCATATGTTTGCAAAGCGAAATAGTAGTCTTGTTCAGTCTTAGAAGTGATATAGGCATTTTTTGTTGAGCCATATATATTTATCCCACCCACCTAATCCCTTTCGAGCCTATAATCATGTTTCTTTGGCAATCACATTACAATCCTTATCCCCTTTCTTTGAATTAACCATCTATTTGAACATGTTCACCTCTCATGAGCACTTGAATTTCTATGAACTTGTAAAGGTTAAAGTGTGGGGTGGTTGGTGGGGCTTTTGAGTGGAACTAATGAAATAAGGAGAAAGGTGCACTGTGTTGAAAATAATAATAATAAATGCCATGTGAAATAATATATATATATATATATATATAATATTGTATTATGGTAAATAATATTCTTGGTGGCTTTTGATGTAATTGTGCTTAAAGAAGTATGGGGTAATATACAAGGTGGAGTGTTGGTTTGACATAAGTATGGACTTGATTGTTAAAGTATATGTATTAAAGTGCTTAGGAAGGTGTAGTCACTATTATATCCAAATATATCCTACCCGACCCACAACCTACATTACAACAAAATAAAGTCCTACTTGATCCTAGACTGAATGAGCTCGATTAGTAGAGTAGTACACTACGGGCAAGCCTATGGAGCATCTTTTATGGCACAAGAATATCGTTTCTGAAGGTGAGTGAATTTGTGTATTTTGAATTTCCTCATTGTGCGTGAATTTTATGGATTGTGGAATGAGTCTCTTTTGTTGTGAGAAGGCAATTGATTCATGAAGGAAAGGTAATTCTTGACCTCTGCGTTAGAGTAAGTGAGTAAGTTAGGAATATTGCGTGGTGCATGGGAGTCAACTCTTGAGGTGAAGATGTTACACTATTGTGCTCAATCTATGCGAAATATTCTTGGTGTGATGAGTTAGGGAAGTCTCTTAATAAAGTTAGGCCTCTGTAGAGTATGGTTTGATTGCTCGGGGATGAGCAATGGTTTAAGTGTGGGGTATTGATAGTAGGCTATAATCATGTAGTTTAGCTACTATTTGCACTCTAACTTGGCTGCATTTTATTGATAATTGAATATTAAATTATAACAAATTACTCTGATTGAGAATTTTATGCTTTGCAGGAGCAATTCCGGGCTATGAGGACGTTAAAGAGTGTTTTGGAGCTAATATGAAGCATCGACGGCCAATCGGAGGTTAGAGCGCTTAAAAAGAAGAAAGAAAGAAAGGTTGCAGAAAAATTCTCCAGGTTCACGGTCTATGCGCGGCCGCGCACTGGCCGCGCATGTCAGGCAGAACACTAGCCAAAGTGTGCGGTCAATGCGTGGTCGTGCACGTGCTTCCGAGAAAAATAGTCCAAGGACAATTTTGTAATTTCAAAGGCAACTAACCTTGATCTATAGGTGGTTGTTGAACAACGTCACTCCTAATGTATGTGAGAAATCAATACAGCGGGTTTAAAGGTAGGTTTAGAAATAACAAAGCCTTGACGTGGTCATAATTAGCGATTAAATAAAGCCAACTAGCGTAGTTCGAGAGAATATTTCTCATAAATTGTTGTAGTTGATCGAGAGAGAATTACAGCACCTAAAGTACTCACGATCAGTAGTGAATACATAGGCGAAATCATAGGGAACATAGCAGGAAGGATTCCAACATTTGGGGAAATCATAACTCTTGACCTCCTAAATTTAATCTCCAACCCTTAGTATCTTTAGTTGCTAATTTACTGCTATAGTTTCTTAGTTAATTAGTTAGATATAAGAATCGTAATATTTATAACTTAGAAATTTATTCGAGCTTGTCTTCTTAGCGATATTGAACAATTATGGAGAAACCTTAGTTCTTTGTGAGATTCGACTCCGGACTCTTAGACCGGATTATATTTTCAGCGACCGCTTAGTCCTTTTTATAAGGCATAGTTGGGCGTGATCAGGTACCTGCGCTTACTGGGAGTGTACATGCTCCGGAGGGGCTCCTACAGCCCAAGCACTATAATCCTCACGGACAACTCACGTGTTGCACGGACAACTCACGTGCTATAATATCATATCAAGGTCCGCATGGAAAACCCACATGCTACCATATCATATCAGAATCCGTACGGACAACTCACGTTCTACAACCTCTCGAAGATAGGTACATACGCCTCCATAATGATCCGCAAGACTCTACTAAACCTGCTCATGACTCGTGAGACCTATGTAACCTAGGCTTTGATACCAACTTATCACGACCCAAAAACCAATCGTCCGTGATGGCGCCTATCGTGGAACTAGGCAAGCCGACACACTACCTAACAATTATATATTACATTAAAAATTAGATAAATAACTTTTTCTCCAATCTGAATTTTCGTAAAAGAGATAAACTCAAAACCAAAAATGCGGAAAAATGAAGGTCCGACATCGTTTGTCACTAAGTCATGAGCCAATACTACAATTGTTCTGTAATATATCAAGACCTCATATTCTGAGAATAGCCAAAATACACTAAAAGGGAGATAAGGAAGGAGAAGGGAAGGACTCCAATCGCCAGGCAGCTACCTCGCTATCTCCTATGAAAGTCCGCGACTGGAATAGTCAACAGATGCTACCGTGGTCTGAGATACCTGAATCTGCACGCAAGGTGCAGGGGGTAACGTGAGTACACCAACTCAGTAAGTAACAAGTCCAATCTATGGACTGAGAGGTCACAACGAACTCTACCTCAACAATTATAATAGAATCAATGTACAGAAACATAGGCATTGGTTTTAGTTAAATAGACAGCTCAAATTGATAAGGTAAATACAAATCTGAACAGTTTAAGATATATAACTCGACTTCTTATACATGTCAATGCATCAACTATATGAAATGCACAATGTGCTCCCACTCTCAAATGCTCGTCCACTCAGTACTGTATACGGCTCACACGGGCCAGGGAAGATCTATCCCGAAATATATACATCTTTGACAGCAGTCACTCAGCAAAGAAGAAGGCCAATCTAGCCCTATGGAGAAGATCCATCTCCAGATAATGATAATAACCTCACAACCACTCGGTATTGTATACGGCTCACACGACCCAAGGAAGATCCATCCCGAAATATATACACATCACTGACATCAGCCACTGATTATCGAGGAAGGCCATTCCAGCCCTGTGGAGAAGATCCATCTCCAGGTATAAATGCTTCGGACAATATCCATGTCCAGGTTAAATCCATCCCTCAATAATATCAATTGCGCTCAATGGGGGTGTGTTACAGACTCTGTAGGGGCTCATACAACCCAAGCGCTATCACAATCATCAACATAATCGTTGCGGCGTGCAGCCCGATCCCATAACTGTCAGACATAATCAGGCTCTCGGCCTCACTCAGTCATCACTCTCCAGTCTCACACACGGGCTCATAATGCCATGAAACTAGCCCGAAACAATGATATGATGTGCCAAATATTAACCATTGAGACTGAGACATGATATGATATGCATGAATAAGACTGAGTATAGAATATCAATGAAACTAATGAGATGACAGCAAGAAACGACCACCCGGGTCTCAATAGTATCGGCGTGAATCACTAATATGATATCTAGCATGATTTACAACACATTTACTTAATAACATTATTGAAACACGGATATCAGCAAGAAATAATCACTAAGCGGTGTAATGGAATGAACAAGGCCACAATTCTCACGGTGCACGCCCGTTACTTGACATGTGTGTCACCTCAATACTAATCACATAGCACATAGCTGGGGATTTCGAACCCTCATAACCAAGTTTGGAAGCGTTACTTACCTCAATCTAGCCAAAATCCTACTCCGTGACGCCCTTGCTAATCGACTCGGCCTCCAAACGCTCTGAATCTAGCCAAAATCAGTATATTATCATCAATATACGCTAAAGTAATAAATTCCACATGGAAATTCTCAAATTAGACCAAAAATCCCGAATTCGGTTCAAACCCGGCCCCGGGCCCACGACTCGAAATCCGAAAAAATTTACAAAACTGGAAAGCTCATTCACTCACGAGTCCAACCATACCAAATTTATCAAAATCTGACTTCGAATCGACATCAAATTCCAAAAATCCATTTTATGAAGTTTCTACAATTTCCCCCCAAATTTCCACCTCCAAGTACTAATCAAATGATGAAATCAGTGATATATTCATGTATATTAACCAAATCCAAGTTAGAATCACTTATCCCGGTGAATTTCTTGAAAGACCTTCGAAAAATCGCCTCAAACCGAGCTCCCTAGGTCCAAAATGTAAAACAATGTCCTAAATCCCGCTTATATAGAGCTCTCTGAACCCTCACTGCACCGTCCGCGAAAATCTAAGCGCGGCCGCGGAAATCCAAGCTCCTGCGATCGCGACCAGAATTTTTCGGTCCGCGCCCGCCTCCACCGCAGTTAGCAAAATTCCTCCGCGGTCCGTGAAATTCTGCTGAGGTCTGCGACTTCAAAAAGGAAGCACATCTGAGTTACGGAAGTGCCTAGACTTGCCCAAAACTCACCCGAAACACACCCGAGGCCTCCGGAATCTCAACCCAAGGCACCAACCAGTTATATATCAATTTACGAACTTGATCAAATCCTCGGAACTCACAAAACAACATCCAATTACCAAATTAACCTCAGATTCAAGCCTAGGAACTTCTAAACTTTTAATTTCTGCAAACGACGCCGAAACCTACCAAACCTCGACCGAATAACCTCAAATTTTGAACACACGTCACAGATGACTCTACAAACCTACTCCAACTTCCAGAATTCTATTCCGACTCCGATATCTAATTTTTCCATTGCCGATCGTAAATCACCAAATTTTTAATTTCGCCAATTCAAGTTCAATCCTACCACAAACCTCCAAATTACATTACGAACACGCTCCTAAGTCCAAAATCACCTAACGACAGCTATCCGAACCATAAAAAACCCAATCCGAGATCATTTACTCATAAGTCAACATCCGGTTGACTTTTTCAACTTAACCTTCTAAAATAGAGACTAAGTGTCTCATTCCACTCCAAAACCATTCCGGACCCAAACCAACCAGCCCGATGCAACATAATAAAGCTACACGATACATAAAGAAGCAGAAATGAAGAAAATGGAGCTATAACTCTCGGAACGACCGGTCGAGTCGTTACATCTTTTCATCAGTACATATCAAAGAGTATCGTGTATTACTTGATCTTTTAACATAGAACTAAAAGTGGTCTTTTATTGCTGCTAAGCAAAATCATCTAATCATAGAATTTTTGTCTTGAAAAATAGAATCCGATTTTACATCATCCAATGATGCATTTTCCTTTAGTATTATTGATGGGGATTCTTTTGCCTTTCCTTTTGCTTTCCTTTTTCTCCCTTCAATTGTGTCTAGTTCTTTAAAGTGTTGATATTCTACAGGAATTACACTCTCATTTTTCATTGTAATTTCATAAATTGGCATGTCTTGCTCTTCTAGTATCCGAGAAATCAGCATCAGCTGCTCTTCTGGAACATATGTGGTTCCCTTCAATAATTGTTGGTTGTCAATCTCCATTATTGCATTACCTTCTTGTTGTTGATCTCTAATAAAGTTTTCAGAAAGTATTTCTGATATATCAACAACAAATTTGGAATCTTTGTAGTATGGATCGTTTCTTAAAGCTTCATACAGGAAGTAAGTTCTTCATCTTTTGTCACAAGTATTCCCTTGCCAGTACCTAGATTGATATTCAGCCATATTGTTGCTTCAAACTTATTCCTGTCGAACTCCATAACTTGAAAAATCTTATTCATGAATTCGTCAAATGAAGTCCCATCATTTATAATCAGAAGCTTCGTTTTATGATCTAAATACATGTAATCTGGTGTCCATTTGCCATCAAAAGCAATAATCAAGAAATTTATATGCATCCTGCATTTAATGTACACAAATAATTAAGTATTAGGGATTTTATGAGTTTTATATATCAATTCAAAAAGCTCCAGTCTATTAGTTGAATCACAGATACTTCCAGTATAATAAACTGGAAGATTTTGAGTTTTTGATATTAATTAAGAGAAGTCTAGAATACTATACTGAGATTATCTTTTGCACCATTTGATGTATTATTTTTCTGGTTTTGAATTAAAGATCCCTCCAGTATTATATATGCTGCACAATTTGTATCTTTCACATATGTAATCATAAAGTTTAGCTTTTATTCACAACATTAGGAAAACCTTAAAAATTTAGATGTGTTTCTCTGGATTGAATCACAGATACTTCCAGTATAATCTACTGAAATTTTCTAAATTTTACATATTAATTAAGAAAAGTGCAGTATTTTATACCGGTGTTTGTTCTATACCATTTTATTCATAATTTTTTGTAGTAGTTTGAATGGAAGATACTTCCAGTATAATACATTGGAAATTTATGAGTTTTAAATATTAATTCAGAAAGCTCCAGCGTATTATACTTGTGTTTTGTTCTGGTTTTGATCAAGCACTGTAACACCATTTTATGCAGTATTTTTTCTGATTTTGAATTAAAGATACCTCCAGTACCATATGTTGCAGACTTTATAGTTTTGACATATGTAATCATAAAAGTCTAGCCTTTTATTCAAAACATTAGGGGAACCTTAAAAACTTAGATGTGTTATTCTTATTTGAATCATAGATACTTCCAGTATAATAATCTGCTGGAAGTTTCTGAGTTATATATATTAATTAAGAAAAGTCTAGCATATTATACTGACGTTTTATTCAACACCATTTTATGTATTTTTTTTTTTTGGTTTTGAATTAAAGATACCTCCAGTACTATAGCATATCTTAAGGAACAACATAAATTACTTGAAATTAAATTATATTTATATATTATATAATTTATCACAGAATAAACGTTTTTCATATAAAATTTATAATAATATCAGAACAAAGCAAATTTTATTAGTTACGATATGAATTACAAACAAGAAGATATATTATACAATTAAGCACAGATTAACGCATTGAGAAAATTTGATATTAGCACAGATTAAAGCATTGAGATCAAACCAGAAAATTCGGAGAATCAGAAGAATAATTGAGAGCTTACTTCAATCTGTAGATTACGCCGCAAGATTATGCTAAAATAGAGTGTGAGGTCGTGTTTCGTAAATTTATAAATAGAGTAGGAGTAATTTAGTCAATAACACTTTCATGTACTAATTTAGTGGCTAAATAAGGTTGACTTTTGATTATGTGGCTAAATTTGATTGACCAGGCATAAAAATAGCTATTTATGAATTTTCCGCTCATAAATATTATTATGGAAAAACTAAGGGCTTGTATGACACATTAAAAAAATTTACTTTTTTCTGAATAAATATTACTTTTTTTTCAAAATTGATGTTTGGGCATGAAAAATTCTAAATCCTACTTAGCGTTGAAGGCCCATTAAACAAGAAGGCATAGTTTCTGCCGAACTATCAAACCGTAAATAGCATAATTTTCTATGGACGACACCTTTAAAATAAGGGAGACAAGGGCATATTAAGACGAGAGAGAAATAGTAAAGGGTTTGAGAATACTAAATACAAGTAATTAAGATGAGAGAGAATATTAATAGAGATATATTAGGAATAAGAAAATTGTATAAATTCTTTAAAAAAAAAGGTTAAACTTCTAAAATACATTATATTTATATAATTTTTAAAAGTAATTGTAAGTCTCTTAAATTACTTGTAGAAGTGTTGTATTTTGAGTGAATTCCCCGAAATATTTAATCTTGCGGCTAAAACTTCAGGGTTGGGATCCAGTCCAGTGATTTTTGCTCCAATATTGTTGGGTGGTTGTTTGAGATTGTACCAACTCAGCAAACCAGCATCTAAAGGTTGTAATTGATTTTACATTAAAAACTTAAATTAACGTCCGTCAACTCCTCTTTTGATATATTCGTCAAGCAGTCTTTTCGTCCTCCGACGCCGAGGAGTTTATTTCTCTTGCACACATTTCTTTGGCAAAATAGCTAGAATGTATTTTCTTATTTTGAAGTAGACTGAGCAGTTGACATAATTACTCTTCATTTATTCTCTTCTGTCTCCTTCTACACCATAAAATTGAACTTCTAATTGTAACAATTTTGGTTTAAAAGAAAACAATGATAAAAACCTATGGCTAACTCGCTGGGATTAAAAGGTGGTAATTTTCTAAGGTTGATTTCAACTTAGACATCCAATCCATTAATGGTATCAAAATCTTTTCTAAAACTTCAAATTCGAGTGCAACAAATTTTGTTACTTCACTAAACGGTGATATAAATTTCCATTTTCTTTACTCTGTTTACAGTGTCCGTTTACATGCTTTGTGCTATTGACCTTCGGTATGGAGAGTGGAGGATTATAAGGAGTTGTGAAAGGACTGCTTCTAAATTCTCTTTTCTCTCTTCCTCAACCTTCACAGTAAAAAAATTTGTTTTATTCCAACCAAAAAAAACTTGGAGTTTTAAACGCAAGTTATCATAGTGAAATGCGGTGGTTTTGGGATTATTCTGGTGGCCAATAGGAAAAATAGATATTTCAACAAGTTTGTGTTGCAAAGAGCAGAGAAAGAAAGCAATTAACGGAAGTTAGTTTGAGCTTTTAATGTAAAATCAATTATAACCTTTAGATGCCGGCCTGCTGAGTTGGCACAATCTCAAACAACTACCGAACAATACTGGAACAAAAATCACTGAACCGGTTGGAACCCAAAACTTCAATAGGTAGACTCAGCTCAAATGTAACACTTGAAAAACAACGAGTCAGAAGGGTGAATCCCCCGCTCAGTGAGTAACCTTTTCCATAACTGTATGGAACAAGATAGTACATAAGAAAATACATGAATTACGGCTCATAAAATAACTCGTGCACATTTGCAATACGACATCATTCGAGGAGCAATCGAATAAACTAATAAAAGAAGAGTTTCCTTCTTTTTATTGAGTGAACTCGATATATACAGGGATGTCACGTACCGAATAAATTTGTATATGAAAAATATATTTAGTTATCAAGTTTAAAAATAATAAAGCATTAAATTTTTTCTTGGACCTTGAAATTATGAAAATGATTACAAGGCCACAAGTAATTAAAATCAAAATCCTAATTCCCAAACCTATTATGCTACTCCTACTTAAAACAAAATTATTTCCAGCATATTCACTGGCAAGACACAAAGTATTCTAGCGATTATGAGTAGCAAACTACAATGTATTGAATATGTTTCCGTTCATATAATTTAGACTTATCTTTTTAAATATTTAATCTTCTATAGACTTTATTCTTGAGTCCCAGCTTGGCTAATCTTTCTACTCATGTTATTTATCTTCTTTTTTCTGTCTTTGCTTAGTTTCTTTTACTTTGCTTTAGAGTAGTTGATTGATCTATACCAATTCATCTTTCATGTTTCTTAATTCATCACCATTTAAACAGTAAAAATGTCTAGAGATTTTTGCTAAGTCCTATAAAAGTAAGTATATTATTGCATTCTAAGTGACTTTTACATGACATTTAAAGAATATCAAAAATTTAATCGAACCATACATATCTCAAAGAGAAACCGACATGATTAGGAGGATTTCGAAAAGTCTAATTTTGATTACACATGATAGAATAACCGAAAAATTTCGATTCTTTAAGGTCGCCCTTTCAGGATTACACTCATTGGCAAGGAAGAGTATGTCTTAAAGCTTTGATGAGACATTAAAGCGCCCACGAAGCAAGGCGAAACACTCAACGTGGTTTGAGCCTCGCTTCAGGGCTTAAGCGCGCCTTTAACAACGCAGGTCTAAATGAAGTCGAACCAATGTATCTCAAACCACAAAATGCTTCTCTAAGAATGTTGTCAAATATAGCAGGGAATAAACTAGGGGAACAACAACAAAAAATCCAGTGTAATTCCACAAGTGGGATCTAGGTAGGGTAAAGTAGGCAGACCTTATCCCTATCTTCAAGAAGGCTGAGAGGTTGTTTCCGGAATAAACTAGCGGAAGTACTTCGAAATTTCACCTACTGTATAAACTCAGAAGTGAGTTGGCTCACAGCCAACTAAAATAGTGGAACCTCCTAGCTAAGCTAAGCGTGCACAAAGAAGAGGACAAACAATGAATGTGTTGAGCTCGTTTCCCTTCATACTAATTCTTGTGGTGCATACAACTAGCAAGAGCTTATACAACACAATACAGTAGGCATCGAATTTGCTGATAATAAAGCAAATTTATGATTTTACCATAAGGGAAAACAATTGAATTAACCTCATGACCAACCAGCATGACAGGAAAAATTGGTCATTGTCCACACGCTTAGTACAAAGCAAATCCAAATATTTGCAGAATAACTTGAAATTGCTGCTCTTTTCCAGTCACTGATTGCTTCAAAGGGGAATATTTAGTGATTTAGCTCTAATTGTTAATCTTTTATCCTGCAAAGGAGGTAAACAAATAACAAAATCCTTCGTGAGAAACATCGTCTCTGAGCACACAGCTAGTCAACTCAATAGAAAGCAAGCAATTACATTACCAGCTCTATTAATCTAGACATCAAAATTATTAACATCAATACCATGCCGCAAGAAATGATATGTACACCACACCTATTTTATTTTACTTTAATAAATAAGCTCCAAATCCAGATAATTGCTCCGTCGTCAAAAAGATTTTTGGACTTTCATTCTGTTTTTCTGTTGCATCAAGACCCAGCTCAAACAGAGCTTCTCTCACATTCATTCGGCATCTATTCACCTCCCAGAACTTGATACCTTGAGAATCCCAAAAATCTTAAGTTGCTCAATATCACCAACCTATATTATTAATGAAAGAGATCTCTTCGTAAAAATGATAAAATGAACGAACAATCATAGTCTTATTCTCTCTGGGCAATGATGGAATTGTTCAGCCGTCTAGAGCAGCAACGCAGCCACTTAGTCAGACTTCTCTCTGTAGGACTCAGTCTTACGGATCAAGCTGCAGCTCAGCTAGCAGATTATGATGATGAATTGATGATTACGAGTACTACAAAGAGTATAATCAAAATCGGAACTATGTAATGGAGAAATCTGAAGGAAACAGTTCCACAAAAGGGAGTGCAGTGGGTGATCATGGGTGATTCTATGGTACAGACACGTGTACGCCCAGTGGCTCGAAGCTTCTAGATGTCCCTCATATTTCCATGGACTCCGCCCACGTTCTTCTCTCTATAAGCAGATCACAGATGCTGTCGATAAGGGAAAACTTGTCCCAAAAGAGGTTAAATTTGGTATATTGTCAAAGAGGCTAGAAACAGGATATTGCAGGGTTGGAAGCGGATTAATCTTGGATGCGATTCCTCAAAGGTTCAAGCAGACTGCTGGAATTAATATGAGTCTTAAGCCATAGGGTGGTCTATTTTAGACCTTCAAGTACCTGGGATAATGTCTTGAGAAAGAAGCTGCAGGTGCACGCAGAGCAGATCAAACCTCAAGATGAATACTACAGAAAACAAAGAAAGCTCCTTCATTTTTAAGTGGCAGGAGGACCTTTGGCTGCTTTGCATCTTCAGCACAGGAATGCAGTTTGTTCAACACATTTGAGTGCATGATACTAATTTAACTTTCTTCTGATCTTCATCTTTTTTGCAAGCATAGTAGGTATAGGAACATGAGCGGGACAAACTCTAAGTTTTGGGCAGGAATACACATAATTCTTTTTTTTCATTTTTGTTTCAATGGGTTCAACCTAGTTCTATCTGGCAGAATAGAAAAACCATAAGATCTAATGCATTAAACAAGCTTAAAATGTACTCTCTATATGTAGATTTCTACCGATGCTAATTTTTTGGTGAAAAGAATTCCTGGAGTCCCAATTAACTGATAGAGCTTGATATAGTAAAAATTACACGGGGCGCTCTATTTGGTCGCCCCCATTTAACCTATACACCACTCCTCCTCCTCCTCCTCCTCCTCCTCCATGGAACTTCAGTTCATGGGATGATTGCCATAAATATGTTTATCAGATCTGAAGTTCCTCCTCCTCCTCCTCCTCCTCCTCCTCCTGCATGGAACTTCAGTTCATGGGATGATTGCCATAAATATGTTTATCAGATCTGAAGTTCGCCAGTTACAAAACAAAGCTGAAGTTCGCCAGTTACAAAAACAAAAACTTCAGCGCTAGAGCTGAAGTTCGCCAGTTACAAAAACAAAAACTGAAGTTCGCCAGTTACAAAAACAAAAACTTCAGCAACTACAAACAAAAGTTTTGCGTTAAGACGTGCACAAGTTAAACAAAAACTTCAGCAAATAGAGAACAAAACTCCAGCTACTTCAGCTCTTCGCCAGTTACAAAACAAGAACTTCAGCCAGTTACAAAAACAAAAACTTCAGCAGTTACAAACAAAAGCTTTGCGTTAAGACGTGCACTTGTTAAACAAAAACTTCAACAAATAGAGAACAAAACTTCAGCTACTATGCGTAAGTTCATCAATTACAAACACTTGGTCCAGCACACTTGCTACTACAGGCCCGTCTACTAGAATGTTGAAGTTTTGCATGATTGCCTTTGCTACTTCAGCCCCGTATGCTGAAGTTATGCGAAAAAGCGGGTACACTTGCAATTTTTTTTCAAAGCGGGCACAAGTTAAAACGTGACACAAAAAGCGGGTATAGATGCAAATGCTCTAAGTTACTAACCAACCTGCCAACATTGAGGAATTAGCAGGTATCATGGGTTGCAGTATTGGGTCCTTGCCTACCACATACATGGGCCTTCCACTTGGTGCCAAATTCAAAAGTTGTGAGATATGTAGTGGGATTATTGAAAAGTTTGAAAAGAGGTTAGCATCATGGCAATTGCAATACCTCTCATGGGAGGTAGACTAACTCTTATCAATAGTGTACTTGACAGCATCCCAACTTATTACATGTCACTGTTTCCTATCCGTAAAAAGGTTTTAAAGCAATTAGATAAAATTAGGAGGGACTTTCTGTGGGAAGGGAATAGCAGCACTCACAGGTTTCATCTCATTAAGTGGGATAAAGTCACACAACCAAAGCACCAAGGAGGATTGGGTATCGGAAATCTAGAGGCCCACAACAAGTGTTTACTAATGAAATGGCTTTGGAGATATGGTACAGGAAGGAGGTAACTATTGCAAAGCATGGGAAAAGAGACAATTGGAGCACCAAACTCTCTAATGCACCTTATGGAGTGGGCTCTTGGAAGTACATCAAGAAATTGAGGAATGAATTTTTTTTTGATAAGGTAAATTGTATTAATCAAAAGGGAGAGAACTCCCGTATACAGGAAGTATACCAAAAAGTAGAGTGGGGAATGAATTTTTCCAGGACTCCTACTTCAAAGCAGGCAATGCAGCACATATCAGATTCTGGAAAGACAAACGGCTCAACAACATTACGCTCATGGATGAATACCCTAACCTGTTCCAAATTGCATTGGACAAAGACTCCTTCATAGCTCAGAACAGAAGTGGAAATAATTGGGATATTCATCTCAGAAGAGCAGTGCAAGATTGGGAAGTGGACAACTTGATAGAATTGCTTGCCAGAGTGGAAAGGTTCAACATGAATGCAAGTACACCAGACACCATTTGTTGGGGGAGTAAGGGCACTTTCTCAGTGAAAGAATGTTATAGGCAGCTATGTTCTCAAAACCAAGTGATCGATGAATGGCCATGGAAATTAATATGGAAAACTAAGCTGCCTCTTAAAGTAATTTGCTTTGACTGGATTGTTCTCCATGAAGCTTGCTCGACACAAGACAACCTCAACAGGAGAGGCCTTCAGCTGGTCAATAGATGTTATATGTGCAGGGAGAATGTAGAAACAGTCAGCCATCTGTTTTTGCATTGCCCAGTGGCCACTGACCTTTTGAACATGTTTTACTGTATTTTTGGCCTCAAATGGGTTATGCCACAAAACATAAAACAGGCACACCTGAGCTGGAGTCGATGGAGAGTTGATAACACCATCAAGAAGATCTGGTTGATGATCCCTGCAGTTATTTTTTGGTGTTTGTGGAATGAGAGGAATAGTAGATGCTTTGATGGAATCTCAACTCCGAATCACTTTCTCAAAGCTAGATGCCTACTCAATCTTTTTTGTTGGTCTAAGTTAGCTTCTGTAATTAGTTCTGCTCATCTTTTGGACTTCGCTAGCTCCCTTGTCTTAGATTGACATACTGCAAAGGGACTAGGCTTTCTTTTATTTTTGCACCTCAACTTTTGTAACTATGCATCTTCTTGATGTTTTTGTTAATATAACATCTTACTTCATCAAAAAAAACTAACCAACCTGCCAGCAGGACAAAATGTCTAGAATAACAGTTCTATCAAGCGCCTTCCTTAGAAAAACAGAAAGCATTGTTGCCCCCAAGTCTTCCCTATAAATACTTGGGACATGTTTGATTATCACAACATATAGAATTTTCAACCAAATTAATATGTTTTGATTGTTCTATACAAATAAGGTGGCTTCTTAAATTTAACTAACTAGCATAAATGTCAAATGGAAAAGTGTTTTAGACAATATTTTATTATAAAGTGTAACAGCTAGTTAGAAGAGTTGATCGACGGAGTTAAACTGATAGAAACATAAAATGCTGGTAGAAAGAACATTTAAACATTAAAAAACGCTACTCTGAAACATTTAACTTATCAACGTCCTGTCTCACCCGCCCGGACAACACTGAGAATTCTGACACTTGGTAAAGTGAAAAGGCGGGCACTGTGAAGCATTTTAAGGTGGCAACAAAAAGCCAGAGATTTTCAGCTCCTTCAAATTTCTCTCTTAACGAGCACACTTGACCATTCCAAAAATCCACCTGCCCCACGTGGCTGTTGTCATCCTGATGGATTCATCCACTGCCACTCTTCTCCTCACACATTCAATTCTCCGACCAAATTCAACAAATACCTACAATGACTTCTTCAACTACCTCCATGAATTCACCACTCTCCAAACCAAACAAGCCCGGCTCAAAACCCTCAAAATCCACTAACAACACCGATAACCTTTCAGCAGCTTTTTTCTTCAACCCACAATAGCTCAGGAAAGGTTGAAACCATAGAAAAAATTTCACTTCTATTGACACAAAATTAAAAAGTTGTATGATCTAGAGCACAAAATTAGGCAATTTTTGGAGAAAGATAATAGCAAAATCTCAAATTCTTCCCAAGTATAGAAATCTTCCTTATCTGTAGATTATGACTCCATAGAGTTCAGGAAAAGTTGAAACCATAGAAGTTCAGGAACGGTTGAAACCATAGAAGATTTTCCATGTTTGTTGACACAAAATAAAAAAATTGTATGATCTAGAGCAATTAAATTTTAGATAAAGATAATAGCAAAATCTTCAACAACAACAACCACATACTCAGTATTATCCCACACATAGTAAAATCTTCAAAAATCCCAAATTCTTCCAAAGTACAAAAATCTTCCTTATCTATAAATTTTGACTCCATAGAAAGCTTCAAAACACTATATTTGCGTTTTCCAAAAGAAAAGATCTTGGTCAAATCTCTGCAGTATTTACATCTCTACGGCTAAGTTTTTGAAGTTGGAACTTTCCTATGTATTTTGCCTCCTCTGGGAAGTTACGACGCCAAAAGATTTTCATTGTCCTATGTTTAAGATCTGTCAACGGTCAACACTCACACATTTTAGGCCCTTTCTTTTTGGGGGATCAAGGCTGATCCAAATATCAAATTTTGGAGCCCCAAATATTCGTGCTTTAGCAGCTCCCATTCTAAACAAATTTTATGTTTCCTTGAAGAGCTCTGTATTACTTCACATCTATAACTCCGTCAAACAGCCTTCCAACTCACCGTTATAAGTTTATATTGAAATACTGCATGAAATGTTGTTGCTTTTAGTTTGTGGTACTAGTGTAATTTTTAGAAAAGACACTACTTGCATTTTAAAAAATCCATTAAGAAGTTAACAATCCTAAAACAGAACAGGTAAAGTTCTATTATTTTTCCACATCTTTCATTCTTTTTCTTGATCCCCCTTACCTAACAAGTTATTTCTACTACTTCCATCTTGTGCCTAAGCTTGTAGATTAGTGTACACCATCCAATTTATCCTTTTACCCACTTTAACAGGAGTAAAAAATTAATTCAATCTTAAGATGGGATCAGACATACTTGTTCGATCATTTTTCATACCATCCACTTCTATTAACTAGCCCTAACTTCCAGATTGAGCACTCAATGAAAGGGATGGAAATTCCCCCACGTTTGATAACCAACATTTTCCCTTCACCAGCAGATATTATTTCAGTTATTTTTATCTGCGGTGTCCTCTAGATAAGTAAAAGTTATCTCTCAACCCCATTAATTGAGTAAATTGACCAACTTAATAGCTGCTAGACAGCGTGCAACAACAACTACGCCTCAGTCCCAAACAAAGTTGGGGTCTGCGATATAAATCATCACTTTTTTTTTTCTCATGCAGTAATGCTTAAAACTTCTATGGCTTTGAATATATTACTCCTAAAAATAATATATGGGAGTTGGTGATTATTTTTAGGAGTAATTTAATAAAGTATTTTTTATATATGTGTGTGTGTGTAGTGGTGATGAGGCTGATATAGTATTTCGGAAACTGGGATTTGATGGTATCTATAGAGCGGATCCCATGGGCTTCTCACGGAGGATGTTTTTTGAAGATGATACGATGTAAGTGAACGTCTACGAAAAAGCTGTCGTTGAGTTTCATTCTTCGTTCCGGCATCGATCAATCTATAACTCAATCACAAGCCGCTCCGTCATTGTCTGATTTTTGGTTGTCTGATTACACTCGAAATTATGTATCTACTTATCATATTTTTACCCTTGCTCGTCAGTTTTGTAGCATGTTGTTTCGGACGTTTTCAAGTAAAATAAGGAACAACTATAATAACCACTACATGTGTTTCATTCTCTTCGGTCTTCTCTTTGATTGCTTTTTATGAAGTCGCATTGGGAGCTAGTGCTTGATATCTAAGAATTGTTCCATGGATCTCATCGAATCTTTCATCCAAGAAGCAGGAGCAGAAGCAGAAAATTAATTTATCCAAGACAAAATTATCCTCACTAAAAATTTATATTTTTCAAATTATTCCTCACTAATTTAAGCCTTTTCTTTTTCTTCTTTGTTTCTAGTTTCTAGCCTTCTTTTAAATTAGGGATATCAAATACATGAATTGTAGCAAATACTTTTTTGACTTTTCTTTCTTTGAGCCGAGGGTCTCCCGGAAACAGCCTCTCTACCCTCAGGGGTAGGGGTAAGGTTTGTGTACACTCTACCTTCCTCAGACCCCACTAGTGGGATTATTACTGGGTAGTTGTTGTTGTACTTTTTTTGACTTTTCTTGTTTTTGATTTTTTCATTGTATAATGTCTTGCAACTTTCAAATTCTTTTTTGACTGATCTTGTTTTTGATTTCTCTAAAGTAAAATATATCTCCTCGAATTCTCTTGGTAACTTTAATAGATCGGCTCCTCGAATTCTTTCTGCAAAATAAGAAGTCCTATTTGTTACTATAAAGACCCCTTCTCCCCTTTTTTGTGTAGTTTCTTCTTTTGTGTCTCCTATTCCTCTTTGAAACAACAAAAGTAATAACAAATTCAAGTACTTCCTTCGTAAGGAATGAATTTATTTTTTTTCCTTTTGTAGTGTACCAACTTATTGTACACAATATCTAGTATGTACTTTTATCTATTATTTATTAACGTGAGTGCATGTACCAACTATACATCAAATATTTTGTGAAAGTGACTACTGATTTATTTTTTTAGACTTTGATGTGTAATAACACTTATTGTTAATAATATGAGTGATTACCAATTGAAAGTTTTTCCCTTGATTCTCTTTTGTTTTATCTTTCTCCTTTTTTAACATGACGGATTTTGAGCTCTCTTACTTGTTTAGTATTATTAATCAAATGTTCTTAATACATATCGAAAAGAAAATGAGCAAGAAAGTGACACTGGATAACAACTCTGAGAAGGCTAAATGGGATGTAGAAATGACAGAACCATTTAAATAGATGTGTGGAAGAAATTTTATTCGGAAATCATCCTAAGACTCACTTCAGCAGATTAGGATGGTCTAATCTGGTGCAAGTTCAATGATAAAATCAGAAGAAACTATGATAACGTTAAGTTGAAGATTATCATCATGTAAACAATAAATAATTATCCTAGGTAATATTATTAATTTGGTATAACTATATATATTATATTGATTTATATCCTTAATATGTATGTTTTCTTTATGTTATATTTTAATTAAATAAAATAAAAATTAATAAAAGTCTCTTACAATAAATATTTAAATTTATTTTTCTCTTTAAAATACTTGTAAAACCTTGGTAATATCCTTTTTGGTAATTTAACACTCAAAAGCACTTTTTAGAAAGATGGCCAAACACAATTTGTTTACCAAATGTTGCAAAAAGTACTTCTCAAATGAATTGGTCAAACATAAACTTTTTTTTTCAAAAATACTTTTAGAAAAAGCACTTCTAAAGAAAAGTACTTTTCCAAATAAGTAATTTTGGCAGCTTGGCCAAACGGCTCTTACACAAAAAGCAAAAACTCAAATTCATTACTGCAAAGAGAGGAATTGAGGAAGTCTAATAGGTTGTCTAGCTCAATTACATCAAGGTCTTACATCAAAAGGCCAATAGGGAAATGCATTTGTATGTCGATCAATGTACACTCTTTTTTTTTTTTGATAACCGAGAAATCCGTTTGGGGCCGATCCTTTGGACCAACCGCAGCCTTCAAAATTCGGTGGATAATGGGCCTGCCCCTCTACCCTTCTCCACTTAAATACCAGGTTTTGCTTTGCATGGTCTGGGGGCTTGAACATGTGACCTGAGACACAAATCCACCACCTTTTGCCACTTGAGCTAGGCCCTGGGGGCACACTCTCATATTTCCTTTCAAACAAGTTAACAAATGTTTCTGTTTTTTTAGTAAGGACAAGTCAACAGATACATTAACCCCAATTCAAGCTACCAAAAAAAAAAATCAACCTTATTTAAGAAATGAGCTTTAAATCAAGATAACTTTTGGTTTTTCACTGGGCTTTGGGTACATTGGGACTGGCTCAAATTTAAAGCTTGCTCTAGCTGTGAAGTTATTTTAGAGCTGTACAAGACAGCTCCGTACAGTTGAGAATCTAACCACCCATGCAAACACAATATCTTCGGTGTCCTAGAAATTCGCATTTGCACAAAGTATACATGTGCATACAGAGACATGCATTTGCATATAAAATCTGCTAACGCATGAGACCTCAAGTAAAAATGGAAAAAGGAAATGAAAGCTCCATCCTAGTGTCCCAATTACGCCTTGAAAGAATGATATACGAATGAACCCTCTTTTTTGGTTAAAAGGAGCAAATGTCTAGAATAACTTCTAGCAAGCATCTTGTATAGAAACCGACAAAGCATTGTGTGCATTAGGATATATATCTAATTTCTCCTTTACAACATTAAGTAATAATAATCATCCCTATCTTTAAGGTGGGATCAGTTACTGTTGTTTCATCTTTTTTCTAACCTATCATAAGACAATGAAACAACGTCTGAATGGAATATTCTAGCCAAAATACTTTATTAACTTGCCCAATCTTCCACAACGCACTATATGAAAGGGGTGGAACTTCCCCCAAAATTGACAACCACATTTTCCCTTTACCAACACTTGAGCTAAGGGTTTTATGATCCATTGGAATACCCCATTAGATTCTGTCATGGATCTGACTATAAAAAAACAACAATTATGCCTCAATCCCAAGCTAGTTGGGTTGGTCAAATGAATTCTTTTTAGCTAAATCAGCATTTTCGTTAACAACATTAAATTAGCTGATCGAAAATACAAATATGTTCAGCATCATATGAGTTCCTTTTTTTTGTTGATAAAGAGCATTATATGAGTAGATAGGTACCCGAAGATGTTAATGATTTAGATTTCTCACTTTGACGAGTTAATGGGCATTTTTAACCTTATTCAGTGGCAAGGACAAAGGCTGAATAAGGAGATTACCACAAGCTCATCTTATGGAACTTTGCTGAAAAACATTTCTATTAACCTGCTTACAGGCTCAACCTACCTTAAATCAGCATTTTTCGTTAACAACATTAAATTAGCTGATCGAAAATACAAATATGTTCAGCATCATATGAGTTCCTTTTTTTTGTTGATAAAGAGCATCATATGAGTAGATAGATACCCGAAGATGTTAATGATTTAGATTTCTCACTTTGACGAGTTAATGGACATTTTTAACCTTATTCAGTAGCAAGGACAAAGGCTGAATAAGGAGATTACCACAAGCTTATCTTATGGAACTTTGCTGAAAAACATTTCTATTAACCTGCTTACAGGCTCAACCTACCTTAAAATCCAAACTTTCAAAGCAAGTGTTGAGACCCAATAAAAACCAGGAATGGAGGCTGACTTGTGATATCACAATCCAAAATCAGGAGGGGGGGGGGGGGAGGGGGGGAAGTAATCAAAGTGTGCAACGAGCAAAGCAGGAATCCACAACGGCAAATGATTAGAATTACACCCATACCTATAGGAGCAAGAAGTCACGCTTCCAATATGGAGAAAGCGCAACAAAATATGAGAGTGGGGATTCCGACAAGCATATTGTGAAGAAGACCAGATATAAAGAGTGAAAATGTAGAGCAAACAAAGGATGATAATTAGGTCTTTAATCAGTGGGACTCTGCAACTTCCTTAGTTTTTAGGTGTTTCAATCTATGGGCATGAGGATGAGGCCTTAACCCTAATGTTAAAATAGGAAGAGACTATAAGGGGAGAAGGGGAGGACAATAAAACCCTCCCTGTTGCTAAAAAATCTGATCACGGAGGGAAGAGTATATTGGAATTGAAGAGATTGACATGTTTAATAAATTGCGATGGGAGAAAGGTGAATTTACAGAATAAGAATGGAAAGAAGTTAGGTATAGTACAGAAAATATTCTGCAATATAGAGGCAAAATTGGGGTATACAAAATCTGTGAGAGGCCACTCTGTGGAGTAGAAAGGGAGGAGGGAGTGGATAAGGTAAAGATAAGAGAACTTGGAGACTGAGTAGAGTGCTTTAACACAAGCAGAATTTGTTAAAAGAAGGAATTTTCAGTATAATTTGGATTAAATGGATGTAACATGTGTAGAAAAATAGGGGATATACACACGGGTGAAAACAGTTTTTCTGAGGTGTACTCTATAATGTATGGTTAGTTAAAGAGTAAGATTTTGCATTTTACATGTCTGATGTGCTCTCCTGTTGTATACTATCGTTGTTAGGTGCATTAGACTAATAGTATTTTGACTTACCAAATCAAGGAAGAAAAAACTGAGCAGCAATATCATAGTTGATTTCTTCCTGAACAGGTTAGTCGAAGTTGTGCAAGAAGCTACACAACAAAATTTGCATAACGTAGTAACATACTACTATCATCTAATGAGGTTTACATAAAAGGAACCATATTAAAGCAGGCCAGTTCACTTGCTCAATAAGAACTAATTTCACACTGCAAGCAAATTCAAATTACCTTCATCAGCCCCTAAGCTTCTCACCTGAAATATTGTCAGTCTCCTCACCATCCTCATCTCCATTGTCCTCATCGTCATTATTGTCCCTTATCTTAGCGATTTCCTCCTGTGCCCTCTCAACAATCTGTTTCTTCTGCAACTCCAACTCCCTCTGGAAATCCCTTCTCATCTTCTCCAACTCCATCATCTGTTTCCTCTTACTATTCTCAATCTTCTCATATATCTGCCCAAACCTTTGAATTGAATCAGCTAGCAGCTTAGCTGATTCATTATCACCCTCCCATCCTCCCGAACCCTGCTCCTCCACCTCCTCTTCTTCATCATTATCCGCATCCGATCCTGCTGGACTATCCCTCATCTCATCCAACACATTCGACCTATCCAAGTACATTCGTGGGTCCATAAACACATATTCTCCTGAATCGAGCCCACATCCCAATCCGCAATGCCCTTTCATCCTCAAATTCATCAACATATCCATTTTCTTGAAAAATGGCCACTTGCTATGAAACCCACCCCCAGTTTTCTCCATTTTGGTTATCTCCTTCTTGTACTTCTTCTTTAACACATCTAATTGATTCCTACACTCAATTTCAGTCTTCTCTAACCCAATCATTTCTGTTACCTTTTCTGCAACTTCAGCCCAATCTTCCGCCCGTAAGCTCCTCCGGCCCAACTCCAAGTACCTCTCACCCCACACTTCCAACAACACAAAACTCTCCTCTTCACTCCACATTCCCCCCTTTGAACTATGAGAACTCCCGGAACGAGGGGCAAACTCGTAATTTGACACTAAAGTTTCCAACTTCCTCCTTTTTTGAAAACTATGATACCCATTTTCTCCACTGCTAAATTCTTGTTCTGCTTCTTCTTCTTCATCAGATTCATCATCATCGTCATATTGAAATTCATTGTTATTATACCCATAATAATGGGTATTTCTTGGATAAGAACTAGGGTTTCGAATAGAGCGCCTTGATCGAAGAGAAGAAGTGTAAATGGAGTTGGGTCTTGAAGGGTACCGAGTTTCATCATCAGAATCATCCATATTTACGAAAATAGGAGTATCGATATCAATTCAACTCTTATTGTAGTGAGAAAGGCAAGCAAATGGTGGGTTTTCAAAAAGAGCGTTAGGGGTCTTAGGGTTTCTCATGAAAAATGAAGGATGAGAATCGAAGGGTTTCAGATTCGGATTGTGGTCGGGTCAAAAACGAATATGAGTGCATTTTGATGTCAACAAGAAGGGGTATTACAAGACAAATGTCCCTGGGGTTCTCTTTTGGGGTATTTGTATCTATATTCGCTTTTTGTGTCATACTTTAACTTGTGTTCGCTTTACAAAAAAGATTGTAAGTATATCCGTTTTTTCGCATAACTTCAGCATACGGGACTGAAGTAGCAAAGACAATTACGCAAAACTTCAGCATTTTAATAGACGGGCCTGAAGTAGCAAGTGTGTTAAACTTAAGCATTATAGCTAAACTTAAGCATAGTAGCTTAACTTAAGCATAGTAGCTGAAGTTTTGTTCTCTATTTGCTGAAGTTTTTGTTTAACTTGTGCACGTCTTAACGCAAAGCTTTTGTTTGTAATAGGTGAAGTTTTTATTTTTGTAACTGGCGAAGTTTTTGTTTTGTAGCTGCGAACTTAGAGCTGAAGTTTTTGTTTTTGTAACTGGTGAACTTCAGCTCTAGAGCTGCAGTTTTTGTTTTGTAACTGGCGAAGTTTTGTTCTCTATTTGCTGAAGTTTTTGTTTAACTTGTGCATGTCTTAACGCGAAGCTTTTGTTTGTAATTGCTGAACTTTTTATTTTTGTAACTGGTGAACTTCAGCTCTAGAGCTGAAGTTTTTGTTTTGTAACTGGCGAACTTCAGCTCTGATAAACATATTTATGGCAATCATCCCATGAACTGAAGTTCCATAGCAGGACCAACAACAGCAGAAGAAAGAAGAAGAAGAAAACGAAGGAGGAGGAGAAAAGGGTCTGAAGTTATTTTAAAAGTGGGTACAAGTTAAAAGTTTTAAAAAAAAATGGATATAGGTTAAATGGGGACGACCAAATAGGGCGTCCCGTGCAATTTTTACTTCTCTTTTGCTTTGATTGATGGTGCGAGTAGGCGAGAAAATATCTTTCTCTTTTTTTTGACAGAATAAGAAATATTTATATTAATGTTTAAAGATGTCAGAGATGTTATAAAAATATACCTTTTAAGGCATTTTGATTATCTTTTTTTTTGTACGAAAGATAGATATTATGTATTAATTAAACTCATGCATAGAGAGATCTAGGTGCCCAGCTTGCACCCTATTACTGCTTGAAGTAGATGTGTTCTATTACAAACCAAATTAAGACTACTAGTATCTACACTACTAGTTGCATCTGGAAGTAAGGTAGCGCTGCAAAATCCTTATATCTTCGTTGTGGTGGATTCTTCTTCACCTCGATCTGGCCTGGCTGTGGGATAGCACGCAAAATTGATAGCCCTTGTTTATCATTTGCCCAAGTTTCTGTCGCAAAAGGTGGTGGATGATCAAAAATTTGTATATGATAGCTTCCTTCCAAAAAACTGTCTGAGCTTGCTAGTTTATCTGCTAATCGATTCTGCTCTCTGTACACATGACTAACTATCGGATCATGGAGCATCTTGAGTAGGTGTCTGCACTCATGTATTAGATTAGCAAAATTTACACTACCGTTGTGCAGTAGTGTGATTACCTCCTTGGCGTCCAGATCTACTTGTAGCGGAACGAGGTTATTCCTTTTTGCTAGGATAAGCCCCTGTAGTAGAGCATATAGTTCAGTTGCCAAAATAGAGTGTTTGGGTATGATGTCTACAAAACCTGTTATCCATTCGCTAGTGTGGTTTCTTATTATTCCACCAATACCGTTTGTATTAGAGCAATTCCTAGCCACATCTGTATTAAGCTTGTATATGTTGGGTTTAGGAGGTATCTATTTTAGAGGAACCCTAACCTTGCATTATGGTGGGGTTGTTGGTTTTGCTAGGTAACAATATTCAGTTGATAGTTGTGTAGTAGTATTTATATTAACTTGGTTTTTATTATTTTCATAGACATTTTTGTTTCTAGTAATCCAGATATTCCACATGCTTAATGACAAATAGGTCATCAGATTAACTTTGTTAGGGAATTCTCTAAGATTGTAATAAATTAAGGGCTTGAGCCAACCTATTGGGTTGTTATAATTAGTCAATTTTCTAATATGATGTTTCATTCCTATATTTTTCCAGTAAATTTTAGCATTAGGGCATTGCAAAAAAAGGTGGTTGTTTGATTCCTCTTTCTGGTGACAGTAAGTGCATGTACTATTTGTAATTATATTAAGAGAGTGAAGATGTTTCAAGTTTGGTAATCTATTATGGATAAGTAACCAAGTGAAATCTTTTATTTTTGGGTGAATGGGTAATTTTCATATCCGTCCAAATTGATTGTTCCTTCTCTATCATAACGAACTATAGATTCTACTAATAAAGAGGAAACTGTAAAGTGAGTTGTTTTGTTGATGTTGGACTGTCAAAAGCTTTCTTTGCCAAAAAGTGAGCTACTTTATTGCCTTCTCGGAAGTTATGCTTGATTACCACCTTATGCAACTGGAGCATTAAAGACCCCCAATCACGAATTAATGTGTCAAGAGTGGGATAACCATGTTCAAGAATTTTGATTACCTCTGTGGAATCTATCTCAATCTCAAGAAGGTGTGAGATTTAAATTCAGTGTTAGCTGGAGTCCTCCATAAGAGCCAGTAATTCTGCTTGAATTACCGAACCTGCATAAGCACATTTAGGAAAAATCAACTATCCAGTCACCATTATAATTTCTAAGAACACTACCAAGGCCACAATACAATAGATTTCCTTTATAAGAACAATACCAAGGGGTCGTTTGCTTTGAATTCGGCTTATGCTGGAATTAGTTATTCTGGTATTATTTTTTATCCACTGTTTGGTATATTGTATTAAAAATGACAATTACATAATTTCTAGAAGAAGGTATAAGTTATTCCGGCACTAATTACCTCACCTCTACAAGGTATAAGTTATCCTGGTACTAATTTTAATTCGAGGATAACTTATACCAAGTTTGTTAATCAAACAAAGTATTAATGCGGTATTAAATTTAACATTATACCTTCTTATACCTCATACCAAACGACCCATTAGTGTTCAGTTTGTACCAATCCGGAGATGGTTTATACTACTTAAGATCCAGAGTTCTTATTTTTTACAAGTTGAATTCTCTTTATGTGAGAAATTCATATTCGATGACATGTCCGATAACGTTAGAGGGAGTAAGAAAATATATTATATTATTCTGATTATTATTATTTCTACTGATCCAAAGGCTCCAAATTGCAAAAGGAAACATGTTTCCCCAGTTAATAAGTGTATATTATGGTGGGGGAGGGGGTAATATGCACATTTTTAAGGCAATGAGCTAGTGGCTATTGCCCAAGTGCGGTAGGTTGGAAGCTCCCAGACTCCTACAAAAATCTTGAGCAATATTGCACTTGTAAAAGATGTGAGTGATAGTTTCTTCCTCTTTTTTTCACCTAGGACATAATGCATCAATATTAATGGCAATTTATTTAAGATAAGCATCACAAGGACGTCTATCATGATAACATTGCCATAGAAGGAATTTCATTTTATTTGGGCAATATAACTTCCAAATCCAAGTAAAATTTTTGTCACCGATGTTATTATTATCAATTAACTCATAAACAGAGTTGGTAGTAAATATTCCACTATTATCTAAAGACCACAATGGAGTGTCACAATAATTAGTAGGATTATGGATCAAGGAATTGTATTGATGAGCTCAAAGAGTGAAAGACAACTTAGAAAAGTCCCAGTTATTATTGAGCCCGAGGTCTTTGATTGTTAGATTGTGATCAGTGGTGTTTAAAGGACTCTAGATAAGGTTTTGGAGTGCCGGAGTGTTTTGGAATCCAATGCAAATTTCAAATGTTTAAATTTGACTTGTTGTGAATACCCCAAAGGATCCCTTTGCTGCAATAGAACCATCCATTATTAAACTATTCCATATAAACGAGGTATTGACTTTTAAGGACTTACTGGAATAACTATTAACTTATAATCTAGATCATAGAAAACATCATTCATCGTACTCAACCATCATTTCCTGTTACTTTCCTCTTTTTATACTTGTTTTGACCCAAAAAATAGGCAAAAGATACACTCACCTTTTTATAATAGACCATTACTTAAATTAGCTCTAGAGTATTTTTTCACTTTCTCTTCTTCACTCAAACCAAATACTCCCCACCCATTTTCATTTCCAGCATCATTTCTATACTTCTTCTCTTCGTTTTTACAATCAACTGCAAATTAAGCAAAGTGATAAAACGAAATTCTATATTATTTTTATTAGTAGAACCCATGGGTTATACTTTACATGGCATGAATATGCAAAGTGAATTTTGGAATTCAAGGGAAGAAATTCTTATAGATCTTATAAATCTCTGGAGGATGCAACGAAAACCTGCTATAATTTTCAAGACGATTGTCAGATTAAGGAAGACCCATCATGCTCAAGTAGAAAAAATGACGGAAAACAAGGAGTAAAAAAAAAAGTTGTTCTGAAAATAATATATTTGGATGATGTAATAATAGGGATGAAATTATCGGATAATTAGTGAGATTAATGCCTTTTAGTTTATTTTTATTTTTTTTCATTACAATTGAAACATTACGTTTGGGAGTATGTCCAATTGTTGCTTATTTAATTGCTATAATTTTTTTTTTTCTTTGTCGATAGAAAAAAAATCATGTGTAGTAATGGGAATGAAATATGAATGAGAATGAAATATGAAATTGTTTTGACATATGAAAAATTAATGGTTGAAGAAGAAAATATTATGTGAGAAAAATAAGAAGAAAAAAAGGTAAAATTATAATAATTTTTGTTGCACAAGGTAGATATGCATAAATCCTTAATTAGCATAAGAAAGGGAAAAAAGGTTTGGGTGGCGATTAGGGATGTACATCGGTCGGGTTGGTTCGGATTTTCTAATTACCAAACCAAATTAACTGTATCGGGTTATTAAATCTAAATCAAACCAAACCAATAAAAGTCAGATTTCTTAATCTCGATTTTTTGGGTTTTCGTTTTTTTCTGTTTTTTTTCATAAAGTCTTCATAGCACAAAACGTAAAATTTGTGCCTCAAATATTTCTTTAATCCTAAGAAAGACATAACTATATAAGATGTCTTTCAATAAAATAACATAAATATGAGATGAGTCATGGCATTGTACTAAAATATTCAACAATAAAGATAATAAAATTGCATAAAATATATATTGTTAATAAGCCATAATGAAAACAAACATAATTTAAAATTATGACTAATAAGTACTATTATTTACATGATTAACCACTAAAAGAAAAATAAGTTATACATTTTATCAAACTATGAAAAAAAAAAGATATCCAACACTATTTTCATTCATAGTACAATTGAATTGAATCTCTTTTATTAGCATTAGTATTGATTTGATTTTGATTTAGGATTTATTTGAGTTACTAACATTTATGGACTATAAAACTTATTGGAGCATCCAAAACTTATAAGCCAAAGCTTGAAATAATACATTTGTATACGGTTAAAATCGAGCACGCCCGATTTTATGGCTCGAGGGTCTGCCTCGAGGTTATGTTCATATCGGAACGAGCCCGAGTTCAAAGAACACGAAGACCAAGGATCGAGATCGGGCAAGATCGACATCGAATAATAGAAGAACGAGATATCCGCAATCGACCACGAATTTCGGCGGGAATCTCGGGATTGACAGAACCCTTAACGGTTATCAATATCAATCGTGCATTTTGTTTCCGAAATTATAGTTATACCTTATTTAGGATTCCTCTACTATATAAAGAGGAACCCTGTTCATTTGTAATGGGACATGAATCACACACACAATTACTGATAAATAATAAACACTCTGCTCCTTTACTCGCTTATAATTCTCTATTGTTCTTGTTGCTCTTAACGCTTGATCTCAAGCCTATTCCGAATAGAGGTCGGTAGCTTGCAAACATCACTGGTTTGAACCATTTTAATCGTTTAATTCACTTGTTTATTCAGTCATTTATCAATTGGCATTGAATCAGATCACGTATCCTTATAACCACATTACAAGTTTAATTGTTACTCTAGTTTCGAGGTAAATAGCTTGGCGCCTACCATGAGACTAAGGATAATAGTGATTGTTCAGTGCTAATTCTGGTATAACACACTATTTTACGCTTGTTTCTTGTCAAGAATTTTATTTTTAGGTTGAATCATGTCAAACTCGCAAAACACATCTACACACAGTGACAACGGCCTCGAGCTCCACGGAGAAAACGAGAATGTTATCGCCCCAAGAATCGAGGTGCCACAGGCTGACCTCGGAGGAGCACCGCCCATCGAGCCGGTTGATGTCAGTTCTCATGTTGCCTTGAATGCGGATTTAGGCGCAGACCCTGAGGGACACCAACAAAACGCCATTTCTCAGTTGCAAAATCAGCACAGGGCACCAAATAGGGCCGAACAAGAGGTTACTCGCCATACCGAGCCAGTGCCTGAAAGGTCGAGTGATAACACTTTGGCAACCGATCCTGCTATAATGAGGATGATCGAGGATCTTACTAAGAGAATAGAATCGGGAGAAAAGAAAATTGAGGCCAACGACAAGAAGGTGGAAACTTATAACTCTCGAGTTGACCAGATACCGGGAGCACCACCGATATTAAAAGGAATGGACTCCAAGAAGTTTGTGCAAAAACCATTCCCTCTGAGTGCGGCTCCGAAGCCCATCCCAAAGAAGTTCCATATGCCCAATATACCTAAATACAACGGGACTTCATACCTCATTGAACATGTTACTTCTTATACGTGAGCCATAAAAGGTAATGATTTAGAGGATGATGAGATCGAATCCGTACTGCTAAAGAAATTCGGGGAGACCCTGTCGAAGGGAGATATGATTTGGTACCACAACTTGCCACCGAACTCTATCGATTCGTTTGCCATGTTGGCGGATTCATTTATAAAAGCACACGCTGGTGCCATAAAGGTTGCAACGAGAAAATCAGACCTCTTCAAAGTGAAGCATAGGGACAACGAGATGCTAAGAGAGTTCGTATATCGATTCCAAATGGGACTTATGGAATTGCCACCAGCCACTGATGATTGGGCTGTTCAAGATTTCACCCAAGGATTAAACAAGCGGAGTTCGATCACATCACGCTAGTTGAAACAGAACTTGATAAAGTACCAGGATGTGACTTAGTTAGATGTTCACAACCGATATCAGTCGAAGATTAGGGTCGAGGACGACCAATTGGGAGCCCCTTCAGGTTTAGTACGCCCAAACATGTCGATAGTTAAAAACCAGAGAGATATTGATAGAGAGCCGAGGCCGAATAAAGATCGATATCAGTAGCATGTTTCAGATCGAAGGAATAACAGTCCGGGATGCATCTCCTTCCGGAACGACCGAATGGGTGTTCGAGGGCAAAAGTCTCAGGGACTAATGAGTAAAACTGGCTTCGACAAATATGCAGATCCCACAGAAGCGCCTCGATTATCAGAGTACAATTTCAGTGTCGAAGCATCGGGGATTGTATCGACTATCGGAAGGATCAAAGACACCAGGTGGCCCGGGCTATACAAATTGATCCCTCTCAAAGGAATCCAAACTTGATGTGTAAGTATCATGGCACCCATGGCCATAGGACCGAAGTCTGCAGACAGTTGAGAGATGAGGTAGCTCAATTATTCAACGAGGCCACCTTCGAGAGTTCCTCAGTGATCGAGCCAAAAATTACTCCAGGGAAAGAGACACCAACAGAAAAAACAAGCAAGAATAACCTCAGCATGTTATTCACATGATCGTCGGCGGGGTCGTCATCCCACAGGGACCTATATTCAAACGAACCAAGGTGTCGATCACCAGAGAAAAATGAACTTGAGACTGTATGCCCGAAGGCACTCTATCGTTCAATGACGAAGAAGCAGAGGGAATCTCTTAGCCACACAACAACGCTATGGTAATTTCTATTTTGTTAAATAAAATTCAAGTTAAATGTGTTCTAGTGGATCCAGGTAGCTCAACAAACATAATCAGATCGAGGGTCGTAGAGCAGCTCGGCCTGCTAAACAAAATTGTACCTGCATCTCGAGTCCTAAACGACTTCAACATGGCTAGTGAAATGAAGCCAAAGGGAAGTGGAGAGAAAAATTTCCCGAGGTTTTGTGGACGTATCGGACAACATCAAAGTCCAGTACCGGAGCAACTCTGTTTTCCTTAGTATATGCCTCCGAGGCCTTGATACTGGTCGAAGTCGGAGAGCCCAACGCCAGATTTTGATATGGAACAGATGAAAACCACGAAGCCACGACTATGTTCTACGAGAAAACGCTGAGTCACTGGTTCGAAAGGTCATCAGAGCAGGATATTATTGGGATATCATGGAAAAGGATTCTAAGGAGTTCGTTCAAAGATGCGATAAATGTCAAAGGTTTTCAGCAATGATCCACTAGCCTGGCGAACAACTTCATTCGGTCTTATACCCATGGCCATTCATGAAGTGGGGAATGGACATCGTCGGTCCTCTACTATCGACCCCAGGTAAAGCTAAGTTCATATTATTTATGACTAACTATTTCTCTAAATGGGTTGAAGCACATGCCTTCGAAAAAGTTAGGGAAAAAGAAGTGATCGACTTCATATGGGATCATATCTCATGTCGATTCGGGATACCCGCAGAAATAGTATGTGATAATGGCAAATAGCTCGCCGGCAACAAAGTAATGAAATTCCTCGAAGATTACAAAATAATGAGGATACTATCAACACTGTATCACCCTAGTGGGAACAGACAAGCCGAATCAACGAACAAGACTATCATCCAAAATTTGAAGAAAAGGCTAAACGAAGCCAAAAGGAAGTGGAGAGAAAAATTGCCCGAGGTTCTGTGGGCATATCAGACAACATCGAAGTCCAGTACCGGAGTAACTCCGTTTTCCTTAGTATATGGCTCCGAGGCCTTGATACTGGTCGAAGTTGGAGATCCCAGTGCCATATTTCGATATGCAACAGATGAATCAAACCACGAATCCATGAGTACCAGCCTCGATCTGTTAGATGAAAGACGAGAAGATGCACGCGATCAAATGGAAACAAAAAAGCAACAGATCGAGAGATACTACAACAGAAGAACTAACCTTCGACATTTCAAAATCGGGGACTTGGTCCTAAGAAAAGTCACCATCAACACTCGAGACCCTAATGAAGGGAAACTCAGTCCTAATTGGGAAGGACCCCACCAGATCCTCGACATTGTCGGAAAAGGGTCTTACAAACTCGGAATAATGAACGGCGAACCATTGTCGAACAACTGGAACATATCACTCCTTAAGAGGTACTATTGCTAAGGTATGACTTTATTTTTTCTTTCAATTTCATAAATATTCGAAACTAACTCATTTCACGAGTTCGATCCAAGAAATCGAGATCTCATGTTTTAAAGTACGCATTACACTCTTTTCCCCTTAGACTAGTTTTTATCCCAAATGGGTTTTCCCAGCGAGGTTTTTAATGAGGCAACAACTATGTTCTACCTGAGGATAAGTCAACAGTATCCAAGGCTTCTTTACAATCAACCTCGAATACTGGGGGCATCACCCTCGGATGTCATGTGTTCGAGAAATGTACCTAGTATCAATGGGTCTCAATAGGAAGAATTTTGTAATGGGCCAAACGGTCGAACGAATCGTGCCCATATAGACTAGCCGAGTCCCGACAACAAAACATGCACGCATGCATAAATTATTCAAAGAAGCATTCTCTTTTCTCGAACATCTCATGTTTCGAAGTAAAATTTTTCTACTTTATGAGTCATGTACTTATGATTCTGATCTATTGTGACAAACCAACACTTGTGAAAAATGGCGCAAGGGCCAAGTACAAGCATACCTCGAACACTCGGGGACTGCGCACTCGAGCTATCTAAGTTCGAAATCATAAGACCTCAAAGAGGCACCCCTCGATATAAAGGCCAAGGCCACCATACTCCGGGACTAACATTTCTAACAAGTTCGAAATGCTATCAGGAAACAAGTCTAAGTGACATACCCAAAGGCTACAACCGTATTAAAGGCTACAGTCAAAATAACGCGGCTCGGAGACGTCCGAATTCCTCTATAAACAAAAGGCCTTCAAATACTTTGAAAAACCGATTAAATAAGGCTACCCTCGGCAAAAGCAAATAAAAAAGGTCTTTGATAAAATCAGCCCTCGAATAACTTAAAGGCTTCGATAATATCAGCCTTAAAAAAAACCCAAGGGGCATCAAATTATCTTAACACAAACACGTTAAGACACAAAAAGAAAAATAGGGTTTCGATCATCAGACCCTCAAAAAACCTAATGGGTACAAAAAATATGCTAAGTCATACGAAATTTTCACTAAGTCTTTTAGCCGAAAAGGGAAAAATAATAGCCATGTTTGGAGTCCGAACTGGACCGATCTAAAGAGCCTAAGGACTGATCTAAAAAGCCTAAGGTCCAACCTAAAAGAGCTTACGAGTCAATTTAAAAGAGCCTATGCGCCGATATAATTTGAGTTCGAGACCTTGTTCTCACTTCTCACTCAATCTGGACCCAAAGGTTCCGAAATTCTGAGCTCGAATAAAAAGTCAATTGTAGCTCGAGGATTCAACAAAAACCCTAAGGGGTATATTACTGTAAACTCAAATCTTACCCATCACTTGACAAAAACCTAAGGGTTTACTTTATCCTAAAATTTCAAGGCCTATTCGAACTTGGTTATAAAAATAATGCACCGACGGGTTCAATCAAGCCACCCCAAGATAGAATCTCGAGTTGATTTTCGAACTCGGGGACTTGACCTAGTGTAACCCAAAAACTCGAGGGTTCACAAGCTTAAGGGTTTATTTCAGTTACGAGTTGAATTACAACAATAAAAAATTTTGACGTTTTCATTAGGGCAAAAAGCATATCTGGAATTAAAAACACATGAAGGCATTCGAAGAAAGGTTTCTCTATTATATCAAAAAGTATGTACAAGAGTCCAGTTAAGGCCTTACAAAAAAAGAAGAGGAAAAAACCTAACTACGATCGGGGCTAATCCTCTCGAGGCCGGTTTCTCTCGAGCAACTTCCCCAAGAGTAACTTCTTCAGCGTCCTCATCTCTATCTTCTCCACTTCCGGACCCGCCTCGGCTGCCCTCTGCGTCGTCATCATCATCATCATCAGAGGAGACGAGCTGCCTGGCTTCGTTCTCGAGTTTTTTGGCCCGAGCAATTTCCTCGGAGAGGTCAAAACCTCGAGCATGAATTTCCTCGAGGGTTTCCCTCCGGGATTGGCACTTTGCCAAATCACTACGCCATTGCTCCTGATCGGAAGCCTCCCTTAGCTGTGTTTGAATAGATTCAACATCGGCTCAATATATGGAAATGAACTTGTCCGCCATGACCTTAGTCTTCTCGATCTTCGCCTTGGCCTCGACTAGCCCAACTTCGAGTTCTTAGACCCCCTTGGCCTGGGCTGAACTTTTACCTCTAAGGCTTTGGAGTTGGGCCTCAACCAAAGATAGTTTGGCCAAAGCAACTTCCTTTTCCACATCAAGGCTATCCATTATACCTTTCCACATATCACAGTTGGCCTTGACCTGATCGACCTCTGCCCGGAGCATCTTGATCTTCTCCACCTTCTGCTGCAGTTGAGATATCGAAGTATTAGCTTCCATAGTCAAATTGATTCTATACTCTATCAGAATGGTGGTAACCTTCTTGTCTAACTCGGCCTCCTCTTCATGAGCCTTGGTCAGGTCCGCTTAAAGATCCTATATGACCTTATCCTTTTGGCCACAAAGTACCTTCAGGGCATTTCTCTCTACCGAGATCTTCTGAAGTTTGGCTTCACACTGACTGAGGTCATCTTAGAATTTGGCAGAAGCCTACACGAAAGAAGAAAACACAAGTTAGATTTACGAAGAAAAGGGCAAAGAGAACTAATCGAAAAAGCGACTGGTGCTTACCTTGGAAAAAAGACGCTGGGCTTCCGCCATGAAGATCGAAACATCAACAATATTAGAGGCGTCATCGACCCCCACAAAGAAATCCTAGAAAAGATCACCTGCGCTAGAGCCTCCACCGATCTTGGGAGTCTTCAGCCTTTGGGCTTCCATTATTGCTTCTTCAGAAAAAACTGGCGTTGGAGGCAGTTGACCTATTGTTGTGGCCCCGTTGTTGATCGAGAAACCATCTCGACCTCAGGGGACCCGGGGTTCACCCCCATAATTTTCTTTGAAGCCTCCTCGATAAGAGGCTCGGTCATAACATGTGGCAGCTCGGAATGTAGGGTGACCTCGGCGGCCTTCCTAGGGCAGGATATCAACGCCAAAGTCTCTTCTTCTTCTTCTTCCTCATCATGATATCTCAAATTTTGGACCGTGTCCACCGAGAGAGCAACCGTTTTCCTCCTCACCCTTCGAGGTTTGGGTTTGGAGACCTCGGATTGCGAGAAATCCTTTCTCTTCTTATCCTTCTCCGGCCTCAAAGTCGGGGACTTGGTTTCTCCTCCTTCACTCGAAGGCCTCAGAATGACATCCTTGGTCACCTACATGAGGGAAGATTAGTTATAACGAAAACATGTGATTACTTCGAAATGTGTAATAAGAGATCCTTACCATGGTTCTTGGCCTCCCACCTGCCCTTGGCCAAATCCCTCCACGCTCGTTCAACACGAGTAGAAGTAGAGGCGAGCTTATGAATCCAGTCCTCAAAATCGGGCACCGCCTGAGGCATCTACGGGACAACTGCATGATTAAAGAAAAAAGTTAGACAAAATCAAAAGAAACACGAAGATCGAAAAATAAAAATTCACTTACATTTGAAATTCCGATCCTTAGGGAACAACATCTTTTCCTTCGGTATTATAACACAGGTCCTCACCCATATGAATCGGCTCATCCAGCCTCGATCTTTATCCTTGTCGATGCTCGAGAATAGAGTCTTTGTTACTCGACAGTGGAGCATAATTAGCCCTCGATAGAGTCGAGGCCGATACAACCTTATAAGATGATCCAAAGTGAACTCCATCCCTCTGGCCTCGTTGGAGAAGAAGCGCAACATAATCACTATGCGCCAAAGTGAAGGATGGAGCTGACCGAGGGTGACTTCGTACCTTTTGTAGAAGTCGAAAATCACCGGGTCGATGAGACCAAGTGTGAAGGGGTAAGTGTAAACACTTAAGAACCTCTTCACGTGTGTGGTGATGCTCTCTTCAGGTGTAGGAATATGAACCACTACCTCTGAACCCCATTTGCAGTCTTTCTTCATGGCATCGACATGGCCCTTAGTTATCGAACACATGTACATGACACGTGTACGCATCGGCCCGACACCGAAGAGGGGTTCTCGACTTTAAAGTTAGTTTTAAGGATGCATGGGCCATGAATGTATTCGTGAGGGGACGGTTCTACCGGCGTCTTATCGCCAGCTGGCCGGGAAGAGGAAGATGGTGCCTTTTCCTTTTGCAGCATAGTTTTGGAGGTTTTTGCCATTTGTATATATGAAGGAAGTAGAAAGAAGGTGTAAAATTGGTGGCTCCGGTAAAAACAGCGGTGGCGTAATAAGCGGCGATGAGAGGAAGATAAGGAGAATTCAGAAATCAAGAGTTTATGATCAAAGGAAAGTAAATTTTGAATCAACAAAAGAGATGGTATTTATAGGCTTGTGACGACAGTTCGGTATCACTAGTGGCCAACCGACAACTGACATGCATTTATGGTTTTTGGGGAACCGAACCGAGGAGACATTTCGGTCACATCCATCACTTACGTCATCGAAACGCCGTCATGATTGAGGTATAGGTGAATCTAGGCTCAAATCAGTTCTTATCTTTTCATTCTAAGAAATGCGGAGACTATCTGTGTACGGCTAAATCGAGCACGCCCAATTTTATGGGCTCGAGGGTCTGCCTTGAGGTTATGTTCATACCGGAGCGAGCCCGAGTTCAAATAACATGAAAAAAGAAGGATCGAGATCGAGCAAGATCAACATCGAATAATGGAGTAACGAGATATCCGCAATCGACTACGAATCTTGGCGGGAATTTCGGGATTGACAGAACCGTTAACGGTTATCAATATCAATCGTGCTTTTTGTTTCCGAAATTATAGTTATACCTTATTTAGGAATCCTTTTATTTAGGATTCCTCTACTATATAAAGAGCAACCATGTTCATTTGTAATGGGACATGAATCACACACACAATTACTGAGAAATAATAAACACTCTGCTCCTTTACTCGCTTATAATTCTTTATTGTTCTTATTGTTCTTGTTGCTCTTAACGCTTGATCTCGAGCCTATTCCAAATCGAGGTCGATAGCTTGAAAACAACACTATATTGGTCTATTTCAACCGCTTAATTCACTTGTTTATTCAGTCATTTATCAATTAGCATTGAATCAGATCACGTATCCTTATAACTACATTACAAGTTTAATTGTTACTCGAATTTCGAGGTAAACAACATTAAAAGATAAAACTACAAAAAAACATAAAAAACATTTATAAACTACAATACCACAAATGTTTTTATGTATTAAATATATTTAAACATTCTATAAATACAGTGTCGGGTTGGTTTGGTTTCAGTTTGACTTTTTAGAGTTAAAATCAAACCAAACCAAATATTGTCGATTTTTTTTCCAACATCAAACTAAATCAAACCAAACTATAGTCGGATTTTTTCTCGATTTAATTCGGATTATCGGGTTGGTGCGGTTTGTCGGTTTCATTTGTACACCCCAGTGGCGATTATTCCAGAATCGAACCCAAGACCTTTCATTTCCGTTTATAGGTTGGTAGTTTTTTTGCTGGAATATCATCGTCTCCCAACTATAGTCATTGGATTATTTTACCTCCTACTTTACATAACAAGTTTGCCCCTTAATTATTTTTTGTTTAGTAAATGAAGCGTTAGGTTTGATGTGTGATTAATTGTTGCGTTACTTGCATATTTACTCGTAGGAAATTATTATAATATTTGTGTCATTTAATTTTGAATATCGTATGTGTATAACTATTTTATTTCACCTCACACCAAATATTACTAAGCGCCTGTTACTTATTATTGTAACAATATTATAGACAAAACTCTTATAGGAGCAATCATTCTTAATAACTTGCTTGAGACGATACATTTTCGATTCTTAAGGCTAAGAGATGGGTTGATTAATAGCTAATTCGTAAATGTGGTAGATAAAATAGTATATTTTATATAATGGTGTTGTTTAAAATATCCGTTGGAATTAATATTATTGTATACGGTCAAAATTAGGCCCACCCGATTTTACTGATTAACCGAGACCATGGGGACGAATCGAAGATCGACCCTGTAATAGATCAGACCGAGGCATGAGGATAAGGCACCGAGTTCCGGATTCGAGGTACCTGCCGAGATCGAGACCAATAGTGATCAAGAACAAATGGGATAGACATCGAGCAAGACCGGAGATAGCATAATAACAGAAAGGCGAGATATCCATGACTGGTCGAGGATCATGGCGGAAGTCTCGGAACGGATCAAATCAATAACAGTTATTTGGCTAATCATGGGGTTTCCTTCTGTAATTAGAATTGTACCATAAGTAGGATTCCTCTATTATATAAAGGGGTTCTAATCATTTGTAAACCATCTAACTTTCGCATTATCAAAGCAATACAATACACTTTCTCTCATATATTTTCTTGTTCATCAACTTATTCTATATTCATAACTTAATTCTCAGTCAGTTCGAGGGTGTCTAGCTCGAGGTCTGAGTTGCATTTCAATATTGGTTTGCTATACTTTATTGTTAATTTCTATTATTAATTATCGCATTTATCAATTGATAGTAGGTGAAATCACGTGTCCTTAAAATCACTTATAAGTTTAATTGTTATCTGATTTTAAGGGTAAACAGTTTGGCGTCCATCGTGGCACTAAAGATAATAGTGATTGCCTTGTATTAATTCTTGTTACACACACTGCTTTACTTGTTTTATTTCAGGATTAGCATGTCAAACTCACAAGCAGTACCTACACACGCCGACAATGGCCTTGGTTTTCATGGAGAAAATGACAATATAGCCGTCCCAGGTATTGATGTGCCTCAGGCTGGCCTCGATGGGGTACCAATTTCAATTTCTGTCGACGTCAGTTCCCATGTCGTCCTAAATGCAAATCAGGGCGTTGATCCCGAAAATAGCGTCCATAGGGAAGTTTGATCAGGTGGCCGAGGTACGCAGGGCGGCGAAGATGACAGAGTCAACCTTCAACTGATATTTGAAATGTTACAGGCTCAACAAGCTGCTATAGCGCAACTACAAAATCAGAATCGTGCACCGAGTGGGGTTGAACCGAGCCCTCACTAGAAGCTGTTCACAGGGACGAACTAGTACTAGAAAGGCCAAACGATAATGAATCGGGGACTGACCCCGCCATTATGAATATGCTCGAAGAGCTTACAAAGATAATGGAATTGGGGGAGAAAAAGATTGAAGAAAATGACAAAAAGGTAGAAACGTATAACTCTAGAGTTGACCAAATACCAGGGGCGCCTCCGATTCTGAAGGGTTTGGATTCGAAGAAGTTCGTGCAGAAGCCTTTCCCCCAAAGTGCGGCTCCTAAGCCCATCCCGAAAAATTCTGTATGCCAAAAATTCTCAAATATAATGGGACAGCTGATCCTAATGAGCATGTCACTTCTTATACATGCGCAATAAAAGGGAATGATTTAGAAGATGACGATATCTAGTCCGTTCTGCTGAAAAAGCTTGGGGAAACTTTGTCGAAGGGGGCGATGATATGGTACTGCAATCTACCTCCCAATTCCATTGATTCCTTTGCCGTGCTCGCAGATTCCTTTGTTAAAGCATACGCCAGAGTAATAAAGGTCGAGACTAAGAAGTTGGACCTCTTCAAAGTGAAACAAAAGCACAACGAAATGCTAAGGGAATTTGTATCTCGGTTCCAAATGGAGCGTATGGACCTACCCCAGTCGCATATGATTGGACTGTACAAGCTTTACTCAAGGTTTGAACATACAAAGTTCGGTGGCCTCACGTCAGTTGAAGCAAAATTTATCCTTATGAATAACCCCACAATGATGCATTGGTGATATCTATCCTTATGAATAAAATTCAGGTTAAACGTGTTTTGATTGATCCAGGATACTCCGCCAATATTATTCGATCGAGGGTCGTGGAGCAACTCGGCCTACAGGATCAGATTCTGCCCACAACTCGGGTTCTCAATGGCTTCAACATGGCGAGTGAACTACCAAAGGTGAAATTATCTTTCCAGTAAACATAGCCAAGACCATTCAAGAAACAAAGTTCCATGTGATCGATGGCGATATGAGATACAACGCCTGCTCGAAAGACCCTGGATTCATAACATGAGGGCGGTCCCTTCAACCCTTCACCAAGTTCTGAAGTTCCCAACACCGGAGGGAGTAAAAATGGTGTATGGGGAAAAACATGCCGCCAAAGAGATGTTTGCGGTCGATGAAGTAATACATGTGACCTTTCATGAATAAAAGGATCGAAGTCCAAAGGAAAGCAGGAGGCTAAATAGCAACCACATGCACCAGCCTCGACTCAGTCGGAGAAGCAAGGAGCGGACGAGGATGATGACTACTGGATCCCTTGATCCTTCCAAATCGACAGTCGAAGAGCTAGAACAAGTCATTCTGGTTGAATACCTGCCTGAACGAAAGGTATACATGGGCACGAGATTAACACCCGAGCTCAGGAAAAAGCTTATTCAATTCCTTTTAGATAACATGGATTGTTTTGCTTGCCCATCTCAATATAACAGGGATCCCACCGGAGATCGCTACACATCGACTAAGCGTGACCCGAAGTTCTGCCCAATAAAACAAAACAGAAGGCCCCAGTCCGAGGTTAAGCATGCATTCATCGATGATGAGGTAACCAAACTTCTCAAAATAGGATCCATTCGGGAGGTAAAATATTCCAAATGGTTAGCAAACGTAGTTGTAGTCTCTAAGAAGGTAAATAAACTTAGAATATGCATAAACTATTGTTTACCTTGAAAATGGTAATGACAATTATATTTGATTATGTGGTTCTAAGAATATGTGATTTATTTTTATACTAGTTGTTAGGAAATAAATGCTAAATGTGAGCTAGGAAAATAAGATAAAGTATAGAAAAGTAGTGATATGCAAACCAAGCTGTTACTAAACGGGGTCTCGAGCTGGCCGAAGCAGGGCCTCGAGGTCGAGCTATAAAGCTTAACAAAGGGCGGTCGATGAAGGAATAACAGTATGGAGGGTCTCGAGGATAACCTTTTATGATCAATAATGAGCAATAAATGAAGAACAATTAATGAACACAATAAATGAAAAGCAATAAATTTGTAGAGCAAATGTTGAGTATGTTAAGAAGGCAGAGAATGTTCTTGTTGTATTCAATATTCATATGTCCAAAAAATGAAAAGGATCCCCTTTATAGGAGGGGGAATACCAACATAGTACATGTGTAATTAGTACAAAGAAATACAGCTGGTACAACCATTTAATGGCTTGGTATGAACTTGTACTATTCTTGCAGACTTGGTCAGCTCTAGCCACGTGCCCTTGGAAATTTCCCGCGTTTCATGATGGTCACCGATTTATACTGCACCAGGGTCGAGCATAATGAGCCTTCGATGCGCTTCCTCGAGGGGTACAACTCCGGCTCGAACAATGAGTTCCACTTCGGACTCCTCGAGGTCAGTCATGGGGTGCCACAACGGTCCTAAAATCGGACTCCCCAATTTTGGTCGTACATAGATAGTCCCCGCGTTTCCCGTCCGGCCGGTGGTACACCGCTGGCGTTTGGCGAGCTAACCTCGAATTGCTTCATCCCGAGGAAGGAATTTACGTTAGAGAGACCTTTCAACGTTCCGGGCCATCGAGAAAACGCATCGAGGTTCATTTCATCAATAGAAGAGAGACATGTCGAGGACGTAAGGAGAGACTGTGGATGGGGAGAAGAGGTGATGTTGCAGATACTTTCTCGGGAAGAGGGTATCATGGCCCATATAGAGGGTTTTTTGAATGTATACACGTAACCCTTTACGTTGGGCCCCCTCGACCGAGTCGTGCTCGAGTTCTGTTGAAGATACCGAGTTACCTTGGCTCAGGTCCACCCGTCATTCTGGCGGATAATGTTGATGATAAGATTCTTTGCATAGAAGGCCGAGCTCGAGTTTACCCTCAGCCACCTCATCAGACTATATCGACCTTTACATTACCGAGGTCTGGTTACACTACAACGTCAATCCACTAGGCCCTTTATTGCTAGTGATGTTGAGGATAGGGACCGAGGGTGGATGAGTCGATTTGTCCGAGTGAGTACTGTTGACATTATTCTTACGAAGTTCTTGCCGTTTCCCGAGAAATGGAAGTTTACACGTAAGTGATACGCTATACTTTGCCATTTGTTGTTCTCAGTGGAGTCGGACCCCGTAAGAATGTTTTCTTTCTTTCTTCGCAGCGATCCCGTGGCTACCAAACAAGGTCCCCGACCTAGCGGATTGGACTCGAAAACTAGCAACTTGTTCGACCTATGATGAATGCAAGTGGCGAGATCTGTCAAAGGGAAGATAGGAAGCAAAACACCATGGTATGTGCTGTATGGTTCCCTTCTTAAGGAATATTCCTCTTTATGTTTGTTAATTTCTTTGTTGCAAGTATAGGTAAGTTTTCTGAAGTGAGACCATGCCCTCTTGTAGAGGAGGAAAGACCTTTGGCTTCGGAGCCAAGTCAAGGTAATAAAAGGAAAGGATCCTCAGTGGACGAGGATGTTCAAGATGAGGCAGGGCCTGCCCGGAGGCAAAAAGAAGATGCAACCATCGGGGAAGGTCTCGTATCCATCGGCCGGCATACAAGCGGCGATGTGATCGAAAGGGACGGCACCACGTCGAAGGCTAGGACCGAGAAGTCTCCCGAGGCAGCTGGGCCTGTTGAACCCAAGGGCTCCAGCCTCGGGGGACAGGTTCCACGGGAGGGGATGAGAGAAGGTCCTTTGCCACCATCTTATTCTTCCTTCAAAGGTACTTCGAAGGATGTTCAGGGCGGTTCAACTGGGGCTGATGGGACCAGACCAGTGGATGGATGCTCGACATTCCAGGAGGATCAGCGGCTCTGCTCTATGGTGAGCCTCGACAATCTTTTGGCATTCTCAGCTTCGTATTTTTATCCTTCTAACTGGGCCTTCCTTCCCACAGGCCTTCGACAAACTCAAGTCTGAGCTGCTTCGTTGTGAGGCTACGTTGCGAAAAGCCTTTGACGAGGAGAAATCTCTCAGGCTTCTTTGTGATAAGAAGACAAGAGAGTTGATACACCTTCGATCGGAGATGAATCAAAGCCAAAATTACGAGGGCCATCTCGAGAAGTAGGTAACTTTCATATTGAGGGAATATCGGCTTCTTTTTCCACTTTCGAAAACTAATGTTTCGGCTTCGTAGTTGCAGAGAAAAATAGAGGTGCTGGAATGCCTTTGGGGCGAAATCGACCAGGCCAATTTTGAATGCAACGAGTTGAAGGCACAGATAGGTGCTCATGCTGCGGCTGAAAGGAAAGCTTTGTCTAAGGCCTCCACCTCGAGATACAACTTTGTAATGCTCGAGGAAGCAACTCGGTTCAGACGAGCAGGATTACCAAGCTTGAGATAGACCTTTTGAAGATGAAGGCTGAGGTCGTGGATGCTCGAGCCGAAGCCGAGGAGGCTCGAGCAAAAGCCGATAAGAAGGTGGTCGTCTATCTAAAATATGCCGCCGAGGCTCGTATGAATTTGGGGGAGGATTTTGATAGAGAGAGACTGATCAATGATTATGCCCGATGCAAATCCCGGAGGGAAACCCTCGAGGAGATCCATTCTAGGGGCTTCGACCTTTTAGATGAGATAGAGTAGGCCAAGGTGGATGAGTTTGACACCAAGTTCTTTGTTTCTGATTCCAAAGATAATGAGGAAGAGGCCGATGAGGGAGCCGCTCCCCAATATGCCGATGGAGCCGTAATCCTCGAGGGGAAGGAAGACTAAGTCCCGGAGAGTAAACTAGGCTTTTTCTTTCTTGATTCTTTGCATAGGGCTCTCAGAGAGCATTGTAAATGTGCCTTTGTATCATTACATATATAAAAAGAAACCTTCCGGTTTTCCATTTGTATAAATTTCCTCTTGTTTGTGTCTTTGTTTTTGTTCTGATCTTGATGCATGACGATAATTAGTCCGATGAGTTGGACTTAGAAATAAAACCCTTAGGGTTTTGTGCTTTATGAGTAATTGGTAGTAGCTGATAGCTAACCGTTTAGGGCTTAGTCCTCGAGTCAGATTTTGACTCGGGCTCGTCGACCCTTAGGTTTTTCAGATCGGCCTTGAGGCTCTTTAGGTTTTTTGGAGCTGATATGATCGAAGCTCTTTATATTTGGCCGTAGATTTTTAGTCCCCAAGTGAGGTAATCCCGGCGTATATATCGAGGGTATGCCTTTTAAGGGGTCTTACAAGTTAGAATATATAGCCTTGACTTTAATATCGGGATTATGCCTTTTTAAGGTCTTACAAATTTGGGCATGCCTTGTTGAGGTCTTACAGATTTGGTGTTGCCTCATTGATGGCTTATGAATTTTGATGTTTCCTCATCGAGGCTTACGAGCTCGAGGTTGCCTCATGGAGGGCTTACGAGGTGTTGCCTCATGGAGGGTTTATGAGATGTTGCCTTATGAAGGGCTTATGAGATGTTGACTCATAGAGGGATTATGATACGTTGCCTCATGGAGGGCTTACGAGATATTGCCTCATGGAAGGCTTACGAGATGTTGTCTCATGGAGGGCTTACGAGATGTTGCCTCATGGGGGGCTTACGAGATGTTGCCTCATGGAGGGCTTACAAGATGTTGCCTCATTGAGGGCTTACGAGCTCGAGGTTGGTGGATCGATGAGTTGGTTGTCGATGACAGTCCCCGAGTGTTTTGGCCCTGGGGCCATTTCTTGTGAACATAGCAAACTTTTGGTAGCATAAAGCGTTTTGATGATAATATGTACTCCTTCGTTTACTTGGTACAAGCATACATGTTTTCGCCATTGAGGGTTCGATTATTCTATGCGAACACGGTTCATTCGATCGTTTAGTCCGATACATCATTCTCCTGTCGAGACCCTTTTTGGCATATTTCAATTTCTTCGAGGAGGTGATCTTCTGGGGAAATTCCCCCAGTATTTGAGGTTGATTGAAGAGAAGCCTTGAATACTTGATGAGTTCTCCTTAGGTAGCATATGGATGTTGCCTCATTAAAAACCTCGTCGGCAAACCCATTTGAGATAAAATCCGATCCAAGGGAAAAAGAGTGCAACGCATGCTTTAAAACCTAAGGTCTTCGAGCTGGAGGGTGCTTCGATTTCTCTTAATCGAACACCTGCACATGAGTTAGTAGAAAACGTAAATAAGAAAGGGGAGGGTTTGTACCTTAACTGTGGTAGCACTCGAGCCTCGATATGTTTCAATTGCTCGTTCCAAGGACGCAACACGGTATTTTATTCGTCTATCAGGGTGCAACCGGGAACGTAGTTTGTGATTGCTACTTGGCTGTTTGCTTGTCCTTTGGCTCCTTCGATGCAGAATGCGTCGATGTTGGTGCCACATCGTGCACTGCGAACATCTCTCTTGCTGCATGCTGCTCCCCATATACTGTTTTTATTTCGTCCTCCATTGGAAATTTCATCATTTGATGAAGGGTTGATGGCACTTCTTTCATACAATGTATCCACGGCCTCCCGACTAAGGCATTGTACCTCATGTCACCTTTGATGACATGAAACTTGGTATCTTGGGTTGTACCTGCCACGTTGACCGGGAGGGTGATCTCTCTTTTTGTTGTCTCGCTCACCATGTTGAATCCATTGAGGACTCGAGAGGCGGGCACAATTTGGTCGAGAAGCCCGAGCTGTTCTACCACCCTCGACCTGATTATGTTGGCCGAGCTACCTGGATCCACGAGCACACGTTTAATTTGAAATTTATTCAAAATAAAAGAAATTACCAATGCGTTGTTGTGAGGCTGAGTCAGGGTCTCGATGTCCTCTCCACTGAATGTGAGAGCATCCTCGGGTATGTAACTCTGAGTTCACTTTTCCCTGGTGATGGATATTCTCGTTCGCTTGACGATAGGTCCCTGCGGAGTGTCGATCCCTCCAATGATCATGTGCATGACGTGCTATGGTTCTTCTGTTTCATTTTTCCTGTTCCCCTCTGTTTCCCGAAACTGATTTTTCGCTTGGTCACTGAGGAATTCTCGAAGGTGCCCTTTACTAATCAATCGGGCTACCTCTTCTCGGAGCTGTCTACAATCTCGGTCCTATGACCGTGAGTGCCGTGATATTAGGGTTCCTTTGCAAAGGATCTAACAATATGGGTGTTGGCCTCTGGTATCTTTGATTTTACCTATGGCTGATACGATGTCTGAAACATCAATGCTGATGTTGTACTCAGATAACTGGGGTGCCTCCACCGGCCCTGTTTGCATGTCGAACCCGACTTTGTTCACGAGTCCTCGGGAATTCTAACCTTGATCCATCTTTCGATCGTTACGAGGTATATTGCGCCTCGGGGTATTTCTTCGATCTTCAATCTTCGATGTACGGTTGGTACCTTTATTTACTTGGCCTCGGTTCTCTTTGTGGAAACCTTGATTCCTTTGCTAAGATCCTGCTAGTGTATACTGAGCCCGAGGGGGCTCCCAATTGGTCGTTCTCGACCCTGATCTTTGATTGATACCTGTTGTGCACATCCGCGCAAATTACGGCGGGATATTCAACCAAGTTTTGCTTTAGCTACTTCGAAGCTATCGAGCTCCATTCGTTCAAGCCCTGAGTGAAGGCCTGCACTTCCCAGTCATAGAAGATTGGTGGTAATTCCATTCGCTCCATTTGAAAGAGAGATACAAATTCCCGTAGTATCTCGTTTTCTCTCTGTTTGATTTTGAAGACGTCGGACTTCCTTGTAGCGGCTTTGATGGCGTCGACATGCACCTTTATAAAAGAGACTGCCAACATGGCAAACGAGTCTACTGAATTCGAGGGTAGGTTATGATACCACATCATTGCCTCCTTTGACCGCGTTTCTCCAAATGTTTTCAACAGGACAGACTCAATCTTGTCATCTTTTAAGTCGTTCCCTTTCACAGCAAAAGTATAGGCAGTAATATGCTCATTGGGGTCCGAGGTCCTATTGTACTTCGGGAGATCGGGCATTATGAACTTCTTTGGGATGGGCTTTGGAGCCACGCTTGATGGGAATGACTTTTGTATGAACTTCTTTGCATCTACACCCTTTAGAATTGGGGGCGCGCCTGGGATCTGATCGACCCTCGAGTTATAGGTCTCCACCTTTTTATCATTAGCTTCTATCTTCTTTTGCCTGATTCAGTTCTCTTTGTGAGGTCTTCGAGCATCTTCATAATAGTGGGGTCGGCTGCTGATCCGTCGTTGCTCGACCTTTCCGGTGCCTGCTCGACTCGAGGAGCCATTTTCGGCGGTGCTGTGCTTGGGGGTTTTTTGATGAATTTGCCGCTGAGCAATAGCCACTTGTTGCACCTGTAACATTTCAAAAATGACATGAAGGCTAACTTCTCTTTCCTCCCGAGATGGAGTTTTCTGTCCTTCATGTTGGTTTTCCCGGTGTGCACTTCCGTCGGTATGAGAACTTATATCAACATGTTGGGCGTTGCGTGAGCCCACATCCACGGGGATCGGTGCTGGTGCCACCCCAGGGTTTTGAAGTGGTACACCGACGCCTGAAACAACTATACCATTCTCTCCATGATCCTCAGGACCGTTGCTTTCGTGTGCATTCACTGAGTTAGATACTTTTCGGCCTGAAATCAAAGATTCTTGGACAAGAAAAAGTGTGAAGAATAACTTGTGTTTTTGGAAAACCAGCACTTGTTACCGACATTGTCACGTTTGTCTTTTGTATCTATAGAGGTTCCGTAGACGTTTATGTGGGTCATGTATGGGTGTCGGGGATGTTATCAAATCAAGTTGTATGTTGAAATCCTATTCTACTTAATCATAAATTGTAAGTACTTTTGGAAGTTTAATTATCGCATAATGCATGTAAGGAAGAATGAACTAGCAACGTATGTATATTTATATAACTGACCTCTTCCCGGGTTGATAAACGGTCATGCGTTCCCTTTTTGGAATATGAATTAGTCGGGTAGGATATGTTTGAAAGGCTTGCTCGACCGGGTTCACTCGGTTGAGCGTCGGTCGCGCTCCCCGGTTGGGGCGTGGCAAACTTGGTATCAGAGCCTAAGGTTTTAAGGTGTCCAAGGATGTCTTAGAGCCGTGTCTAGTAGAGCCCTTCTTATCGGTGTGTTGTCGACCGCATCTATAATTGGGGGCTACTTGGACATTTAGGAATAATACCCTTCATTGTTATTCTGTATCGTGCATTATAGTGGAATGTGAGGTTGTTCTCCTCTAACCTATGCATTGTTCTAACTTTCAGTAAATGGCACCTAAGAAGAAGGCGAGATTTGGCCAAGAGGCCAATACCACCCTAGGAGTGGCTATTGATCCCCAACTTTATAGTTCGGGTGAGGATAATCTCCCGACTATTACGCTGACAGATTCCTCTACTCCAGCCCAGACTACTCCAGTTCCTACTCCTACGGAGGGTGCCACAATCCCTCCCACTTATATTCCTAATCTTCCTCCAGCCCCAGCTTCCGGTTCCGGTGTTTCTGATAGGGATATTAAGGGATCTATTCAGATGCTAACTCAGTTAGTGGTTTCTCAGGCCCAGAGGTCAAATTTTATACTCACCTCTTTCAGCTCGTAAGGGGATTCTTCTGGTTCCAGGGTAAGCAGGTTTCTTCGGTTAGACCCTCCAGAGTTCACATGTACTGACCCCGAGGCAGACCCTCAGGATTTCATTGATGAGATGCATAAGACTCTCCGAGTTATGCGTGCTACGAAGACGGAGGGAGTAGAGTTGGCCTCCTATCATCTGAAAGGGGTAGCATATTCCTGGTTTGACATGTGGGAGGACTCCCATGAGGAGGGGAGCCCTCCAGCGAGGTAGAGTGAGTTCGTGGATGCTTTCATAGACCATTTCCTGCCGGATGGGACTAAGGCAGCCCGTGCTGTGGAGTTTGAGACCCTTAAACAGGGTAGTAAAAGTGTGGGAGTATCACATAGAGCTCGTGCGCCTATCAAAGTATGTTGTTCATATGATGCCGACTATGGAGGCCAGAGTTCGTCGATTTGTGCAAGGCCTTAGTCCCTTGGTTATCAATGAAGATGCCACAACTGCTCTAAATTCTGACATGAACTATGGAAAAATGGTGGTGTTTTGCCAGGCTATAGAGGCTCGAAAGTCAAAGCACATGATGGACCAAGAAGGTAGTGGTAGGGCCCGATCAACGGGCAACCTTGGGGATTCATTTAAAGGTAGGAGATAAGATTCTCGTGGAGGATCATCAGGGCTTTCTCAGTCTTATGCTCAGTCTTCAGCCAGTGCCCCGCCATCAAGGCAGGGTCAGCAGCAGGGAAGTCTCTTTAGGCCCAGCCAGGGTGGCAGAGGGTTCCACCATCAGGGCCGATCAGGAGGGAGATTCCAGCAGCAGCAGAGGGCCCTATGACCTTAGTGTGGGAGGATACATTCAGGAGTCTGGTATTTGGACATGCTAGTATGTTATGGATGTGGGATGATATGCCATATTTAGAGGGAGTGTCGTGTATCCCGCCAGGGTGCCGACAGGGGCTCAGCCCAGCCATCTAGTTCTTCAGCTGCTACATCTTCAACACACCCTCCAGCCCGAGGCTCACAAGCACCCGCAGGGCATGGTGCAACTAGGGATGGTGCACGGGGTTCGGGTGGACCCAGCTGGTTCTATGATATGAGTGGTCGATAGAGTGTAGAGGCTTCTCCAGATGTCATCACATGTATATTGACTATTCAATACCATGATGTGTATGCCCTTATTGATCTCAGATCTTCTTTATCCTATGTTACTCCTTATGTCGCTTCAAGATTTGTGATAGAATCGGAACAACTTTACGAGCCGTTCTCTGTATCTACTCCGGTTGGCAAGTCTATTTCGTCCACATGGGTTTATAGAGATTGTGTTGTCACGGTGCGCGATCGGGATACCATGACCGATCTTATTGAACTGGGGATGATTGACTTTGATGTAATAATGGGAATGGATTGGATTTATTTATGTTTTGTCAAACTCGACTGCCGAACCAGAGTTATGCGGCTTGAATTTCCTAACGAGCCAGTTGTCGAGTGGGAGGGAAATAATGTCATGCCGAAAGGTAGGTTTATTTCTTACCTTAAGACCTCAAAGATGATCAGGAAGGGGTGCATCTATCACTTGGTCCGAGTTGCGGACATCACTGCTGAGCTGCCTACCCTTGAATCTGCGCCAATTGTGAATGAATTCCCTGATGTCTTTCCGGATGAGCTCCCTGGGATTCCTCCAAATAGGGAGATTGATTTTGGGATCGATGTGACCAGACACGCAGCCTATGTCCATTCCACCCTATAGAATGGCGCCAACAAAATTGAAAGAACTGAAGGAACAACTGAAGGATTTTCATCCGACCGAGTGTGTCGCCTTGGGGCACACCAGTTCTCTTTGTTAGAAATAAAGATAGGTCACTACGGATGTGTATCGACTACCGGCAGCTCAACAAGGTCACAATCAAAAACAAATACCAATTGCCTAGAATAGATGACTTGTTTGATCAATTGCAAGGTGCTACGTTCTTCTCCAAAATTGATTTGTGGTCCGGGTATCATCAATTAAAGATACGGGAACAAGATATTTCGAGAACAACTTTCAGAACCCGGTGTGGGCACTTTGAATTTATGGTAATGTCTTTCGGGCTCACAAATACCCCGACAACTTCATGGATCTTATGAATCGGGTCTTCAAGCCATTTCTTGACTCCTTTGTGATAGTATTCATTGATGACATCCTTGTGTATTCACGAAGTCGAGAGGAGCATGATGACAACCTCAGGGCAGTTCTGCAGACTCTTCATTAATATCAATTGTATGAAAAGTTCTTGAAATGTGAATTTTGGCTTGAATCTATTACATTCCTGGATCATGTCGTCTCCGGAGAAGGAATTAAGGTTGACCCTTAAAAGATTGCAGCAGTAAAGGATTGACCTAGACCTACCACTCCAATAGAGATTCACAGTTTCTTGGGTTTGGCCGGGTATTATAGGAGGTGTATGGAGGGGTTCTCCACTCTTGACTCTCCATTGACTAAACTGACGCGGAAAGAGGTCAAGTTCCAGTGGTCTGATGATTGTGAAACGATTTTTCCAGGAATTGAAAACAAGATTAACTTCACAACCGGTGTTGACCCTGCCAGAGGGTACGGAGGGTTTGTTGTGTATTGCGATGCTTCCAGGGTTGTTCTTGGGTGTGTATTAATGCAACATGGTAAGTTTATAGCATATGCTTCAAGGCAGCTTAAGAATCACGGAAAGAATTATCCAACGTATGACTTAGAGCTTGCGGGCAGTTGTTTTTGCATTAAAGATTTGGAGGCATTATCTGTATGGGGTCCACGTAGATGTATTCACAGACCACAAGAGTATTCAATATATTTTAAAACAGAAGGAATTAAACTTGAGGCAAAAAAGGTGGCTTGAGTTTCTCAAAGATTATGACATTGGCATCTTGTATCACCCGGGGAAAGCTAATGTGGTGGCAGGTGCTCTTAGTCGAAAATCTATGGGTAGTTTGGCTCACTTGGGGGCATGTCAAAGATCCTTGGCTCGAGAGGTTCACCAGTTGGCCAGTTTGGGAGTTCGTCTTGCAGACTCTAATGAAGGTGGAGTGATTGTGCGGAATAGGGCGGAATCGTCGCTTGTGGCGGAGGTCAAGGAGAAGCAATACAACGATCCTGTGTTGGTACAACTGAAGGAAGGGATTCATAAGCATAAGACTACAGATTTTTCTCTTGGCATGGATGGTCTCCGGGAAAGGATCATGGCAGAAGCTCACACTTCTAGATATTCCGTGCACCCAGGTGCTACAAAAATGTATCATGACCCCAAGAAAGTTTACTGGTGGAATGATATGAAGATGGGTGTGGCGGACTTTGTGGCAAAATGTCCAAGCTGTCAGCAAGTGAAGGCCGAGCATCAAAGGCTCGGTGGGTTGGCACAACTTATAGAAATTCCGATATGGAAATGGGAAATGATCAATATGGATTTTTTGGTAGGGTTACCCCGTACTCTGTGCAAGTTTGACTCAATTTGGGTGATGGTGGATCGACTCACGAAGTCAGCACACTTCTTACCGGTTAAATCCACCGGTACTTTGGAGAAGTATGCACGACTGTATATCAAGGAAATAGTCAGACTTCATCGCACTCTGGTTTACATCATCTCCGATCGACGGGCCCAGTTCACAGCTAATTTTTGGAAAAAGGTTCAACAAGGTTTGGGTACACAGGTAAATCTCAGCACGACTTTCCATCTGCAGACTGACGAGCAAGCAGAGCGGACTATTCAGACGCTTGAGAACATGTTGCGTTCTTGTGCTCTTGACTTCAAGGGTAGCTCGGATGATCATTTGCCGCTTATAGAATTTGCTTATAACAACAACTTCCATGCGAGTATTCAGATGGCGCCGTTTGAGGCCTTGTATGATAGGAGATGTAGGTCGCTGATTGGATGGTTCGAGGTTGGAGAAGCTGAACTAATAGGACCAGACCTCGTGCATCTAGCTATGGATAAGGTTAAAATCATAAAAGAGTGGTTGAAAACTGCTCAGAGTCGTCAGAAGTCCTATTCGGACGTTTGTCGTAGAGACTTGGAGTTCAAAGAAGATGATTGGGTATTATTGAAGGTATCTCCTATGAAGGGGGTCATGCTATTCGGAAATAAGGGGAAATTGAGTCCAAGGTATGTCGGGCCATATAAAATCATTCAAAGGATAGGACATGTAGCATACAAACTTGAGTTGCCCCCTGAAATGTCATTGGTGCACCCGGTATTTCATGTGTGTTCAAGAAGGTAGTTGGAGACCCGTCCACCATCGTTCCAGTTGAGACCATTGAGGTTAACGAGGAATTGACATATGAAGAAATTCCAGTTACCATTCTTGATAGACAGGTCCAAAAGTTGAGGAACAAAGAAATTGCATCTGTAAAGGTATTATGGCGAAACCAGCAAGTCAAAGAAGCTACTTGGGAAGCCGAGAATGAAATAAAAAAGAAGTAACCTCATTTGTTTAGACATGTAGGTAATAGTTCTATGAAGTTGCTTCCTCTAAAATATTTGTATTACTTGTTCGGCTAGTGTAAAGGCACTCCCTTTCTAGTTATCTGTCCTTTATGACGCCTCAGTTGTTTTATAATCTATTGTGTTATCTGATCGTATAAAGGTGGTCGAAATGTGTTTCGGGGGCTCTCTGGCAGGTGGATAGGCCTTATTACAAAGGAAACTCTGGCAAAATTTTAAGAAAATTTGAGAGTTAGGCAAAATTGGGGCTGTTGGCATATGGTATGACTGAACCTAAGTGAACCTTGATCCTCGTTCGAGGACAAACGATCTTAAGTGGGGAGGATGTAAGGCCCGTAAAATTTTACCTAGAAAACCGGTACTTCGTTTGATTGAATAGTACCCTACGAATTTAGAAGAAAATGTTCGCAAAAAAGTGTGTTTCTGCGGCCCATTTTGCGGTCGCATAATCACTTTGCGGACCGCATAGTGGCCGCAGAGTGAATCAGAAAACTGGCCAAGTTTGAGGCCAATTATGCGGCCCAAAATGTGATCGCATACTTGATATGCGGGCTGCATAATCCATCGCATATCTGCCTTGGAGTTTTGCGAGGGGAGTTCTGCGGTGCATTATGCGACCACAGAACAGGTATGCGGACCGCATAATGGCCGCATACTCGATGAGATGTTCCACCCGGCTGAGGCCATTTTTGCGGACCACATTCCCATTATGCAGTCGCATATGCAACCACATAACTGTGTCGGGGCACCCCATTTTCTTATTTTTAAACCCGATCCAGACCAATATAAAGCATATTGCCCACCATTTTAAACCATTCTCCTGGTAATTTCGAGTGAGAAAAGAGAGGGTTCTAGAAAGAAGGTCCCAATTCCATCAAAATTGATCCTCCATCACCACTCAAGGCTTGGGTCTAATCAAACAAGAAACCAACTTCTTCACTCAAAGAGGTAAGTTTATACCACACCAGCTTTTAAATTCCACGATTTTCTAGAATGGTCCATTAGTAAGGTAGTCCATGGAGATAGGTATAGGGACCATGCATGCATGAGGTTCTAAACTATGTGTGGGGAAGTAAAACGAAGATGGAAAGGAATGGGGGATGAGACCGTAGCAAACTCATAATTCTTGATGTAATGCTCAAATGAGCTGGGACTATGATCCAACTCCTAATTACAATTTGATTGTGTTATTTTGTCGAATATATTGAAAGAGATAAAGGATTTCGGAAATTGTCGTAGCAATTAGTGATAAGACCCAATCGAGGTATGTATGGCTAACTCTAATCTTCGTAAAATCAACTCGTTGGTGTCCGAATAGGTGGTGTGAGTCCCTTACTTGATCATACTTGAAATGATTATTTTTATGTGTTGAGTCGAAAGATTTCAGTTTCTAAATTGTCTAGTTGACTACCATGTCACCATGCTACTTGAAAATGTGAATTATGATCCTACATGCTCCTTCTATTATGTGTGCAATTCATTACATGTTGGTCCTCGTTAATATGAAGGATGATGCTATTGAATGGATAAAAAGGAGAATCAAACTCAAATGGTAAAATGTGTCCAAGTGCCAAGAACTATGTGATAAATGATGGAAATGAGATGTGAATTGAGTAAATAAATGAAATGGTGATGTCCCAGGGAGATGACTTAGCCGATTGGGCCGAGATCGGACGCCATGTTGTACACATGGTGGCATTTACATTGGAAATATGAATATAAATTATGATGTTGGTGATGTCTCACTTGGGATGGCTTAGCCGGTCGGGCCGAGACCGGACTCCGTGTAAAACGACACCGTGGCATTATAAATCGTGGCACTTGGCATTAAGAGACTATTAATCAAAAGGATGGAAAGACGAAACAAGAATTTATGTGACCCCTACTCGTGATTCTCTATTCCTTTGAAGTGCTATGTGATTTCCATGACTACTTTCCTACATGTTTTATTGTTTATGCTATTTTAGAGTGGAATTGTTCATACATACTAGTACTATTTGATGGTACTAACGTCCCTTTTGCCGGGGACGCTACATCTTTGAATAGATGTAGGTGGTTCTATTGCAGATAGCGTTGATCGACGATAGTGGTGCCCTCACTCTTTCTCCTCACAGCAGTCTTGGTGAGCCCCGTTTCTTTCCCGGGTCATGTATAGTATATGTTGTTCTTCTTTTGTATAAGTCACTATATTTTGAGGTATAGCCGGGGCCTTGTTACCAGCATTGTCACGTTTGTCTTTTGTATCTATAGAGGCTCCTAGACGTTTGTATGGGTGTCGGGGATGTTATCAAATCAAGTTGTATGTTGAAATCCTATTCCACTTAATCATAAACTGTAAGTACTTTTAGAAGTTTAACTATCGCATAATGCATGTAAGGAAGAATGAACTAGTAACATATGTATATATATTTATATAACTGACCGCTCCCCGAGTTAATAAATGGTGATGCATTCCCTTTTTGGAATATGAATGATTCGGGTAGGATATGTTTGAAAGGCTTTCTCGACTGGGTTCACTCGATTGAGAGCCGATCACGCTCCCCGAGGTTGGCGCGTGACAGACATGTTTTAACCTGAAAGCAAAAATCCTTGACAAGAACAATTGTAAAATAGTGTGTTTTACCAGAATCAATACTGAACAATCACTATTATCCTTAGCCTCGGTGGGCACCAAACTTTTTACCATAAAATTCGAGTAACAATTAAACTTATATTATGGTTTTAAGGATACGTGATTTAATCCAATACCAATTGATGAGCAATGAAATAAATAAATGAATTGAACAGAAAAGTAAATCAAACCAACACTATGGAAATGATTTCGACCTCGATTCGAGATGGTCTCAAGGTTGGACGATAGGAACAGTAAATAATGGAATAAACAATATTGAACGATAATGGATAGTAAGTGAAACAGAGAGCATAAATATGTATTCTTTATCAGTGAAAAATAAGATTATCCTACAAATGAATGGGATAACCCTTCATATAATAGGGGAATCCTACATAAGGTGCAACTCTAATAATGGAAGTAAATCCCATGGTTGGTGCCAATAACCGCTTGATTCGATCTGTCCCGGAATTCTCGCCGTGATCTTCGACCGGTTGCTAATATCTCGCTCCGTTATTATACCTCACTCGAAGTTAGTCACGCTCGGTCTCGATCTTCAGCGAGCACTTTGAATTCCCTGCCAAATATTCTATCTTCGAACTCGGGCTTGGTCCATTACGAGCTTACCATCGAGGCAGCTCCCATACCTATGAAATTGGGTATGCTCGATTTCGACCGTATACAAAAAGGTTTGTGATTTAATTAAAAAAATATTTACCTAAGTATATGCTACTTAAAAAATGTTTAAAATATGTATTGTATAATTAATAATACTGGACGGGTCATGTGGTGACCCAAAATCCAACCGGAATCTAACACCACTTGCTAGGAAAGTCAGCAACATATATGCGAAATTAAAGTTTAACAACGATAAGAAATAGTCTCAAATAGCGAAATAGTTTAAATAACTGAAGTCATAATGACAATATAACCGAAACACCCAAAATCTGGTTTCACCGAGTGTATGAGCTCTATAGAGTACTAAATACAAAGTCTGACCAAAATACAATACTATCTGAAATACTAAACTGTAAGAACATAACATAAAAAAGGGGACATCAAGGCCTGCGAATGGCACAACAGTGCTACCTCGAAATCTCCAAGAAAATATGGACATATAGCTTACTAGGAACCACCGTTGTCAACAATACCTTGATAAAGTGCAGAGTATAGAAGCCTGACCTTGGAGAAAGCAAGGACGAAGTTAGCAAAGTCCGATGCTCATTTTCAAAAGCCAATAACAACAATAACATCAGAATAATGACATATAAGGAAAAGTAGTTCAAATAATAATAGACTCAACTCTAACAATAAGAGTAAAAATAGGCATGCTTTTCAGGTATATTAGTCAAGGCATCAACTTTTTCAAGGAAATCACTTAGACATGGATTTATCAAGGTAAATTGTGATTTCAAGCTCTAAACATCGAATAGAGACATCAAATACTAATTAGCGTGAGATAATACAACTTTATGCATGTATGTTTATACATTCCAAAATTAACAACATCATAGTTTAATCATCAAGTATACAAAATCTCAGCACACTCATAGTTACCGGTACAAGTACCCCCGACTCATGCTCTCAGCACTCACACGCTGCCTGATACAATACCCCTGAATTATCACAAACACAACACTCCGTACTGTATGAATTCCTGTCATAAGATCCTCACTAAGAACATCTCGTGTGCCTGCACTAATAGGGCCCAAAGTAACATGGTTTCACCTGACTACAAAGGGACATATCCTAGCCCAATCGTTGATCGGATAAAAAATCGACAATCAATATCACTCAGACTAATATGGGGGCCTTTATGCAAGTGTCACCTCAACATCAATATCAACATGGCTATACGACCCAAGAACAACAATCAATCCACTCAATATGGCTTTATAGCCAAAACCAATCATCACTCTTTCCAAGTATCAACATACCAATATATCACAATATCCTAATCAAAATACCGTACGGAATATATCAGCATGCTACAACTTAGCTCAAACACATATCACACACAAGTACACTAACAACGTGTGGGATAACATATAAAGATTTCACAGAGATAGATATATAACATACAAATATAACATCATGACTGAAAACTATGACTACGACTAAGGAAAATATCTCAACATAGAAAAAATTTCCCTATCATGTCTTAACAGATAAGCAAATAGCCTAAACAAGATTTCTAGCATGAATAATAGCTCATATAGTCCTACAATCTGAGGAAACATGTTATAAAAGAGGCATGATTACAAAATAAGGCGTATAATAGCCTAAGATCTACCGGAATCATGGATAACCACAGTGCACACATATACGCTCGTCACCTCGCATATGCTTCAACTCAACATATAATAAGCATCATAGACAATGGAAAAAAATACCCTCAAGCCAAACCTAGCAAGATACTTACATCAAACAAACAAGAATCATTACTTCAAGAATCCCTCGCCTCTTAGATCGACCTCCGAACGGATCAAATCTAGTAAAATAACACACCATGATGTCACATAATGCTAAAGGAAATAATCACGTAGCATAAATTCTCAATCTTTAATCAATTATACAAAGTCAACCAACTCAACTTGTGTCCGCGTCCTAAAACCCAACAAAACTCACAAATTTTGACTAGCAATTTAAATACAAGTCCAACCATACAAGTTTCATCCAATTATGACTCCGAATCGGGGTTCAAATCTCAATTATTCACTTTTAAAAATTTCTTACAAACCCCTCTTGAGATTGTACTCCAGTTCTCTCTTGATACTCCACTCCATCTTCTTCCCTTGCAGCTTCAAAGATTTTCTAACATTTACAATTAATACCCATTCTAATAATTTACTAAAATTAACATTCAACAAAACATGAAAATTCCATCTAACCTTGATTGGCAGAATTTTGAAATCCAAACTTCTCTTTATATGTGAGAGGTGTAGACATATCATATGTTCCTTCAAAATATTTTCATACAATCTCACTTACACTTGTTCCCAATGGACTTTCTAAATCCTGAGATTGCACTACACATTTACAGATTTTCTCTGTTATTCCCGTCTCTTTTGGATTTTCTTGCTCTTGAAATTCTACAACATCTTGAAGTTCCACTCCATCAATAGATTCTACATATATTTATAAAACAAAAAAGATATGTATTACGCTATTTAATATAAATTTCAATGACAAAAAATTCATAATCTATATCTAACCTTTCCCTCTGAGTGCCAATAACAGTTTCATCATCTAGATGTGCATCTCTATAATTGCTTTCATACTGAACT
>ML366436.1:0-34538 GCA_005239505.1 Nicotiana paniculata | reverse complement strand
GACTACCCTGATGCATTTTATTTGCTACGTATGCATTTATTTGTCACAGCTTGTGTATCGACCGGCTAAACAAAAAATGATGAGCAGAAAAACCAAGAGTGAGGAAGAATAGAGAATTTACCCTATTTTGGAAAATCCTCGTGTTTATCCCGAAACGCTGCCAAAATTTCTAAAACAAATAAATAAAATATACAAAAAAAAGAAAAAAAAACAAAATGAGTGGGTATACATATTTTTAGTTAATCAAGATTTTTTCCCGAACTACGCTTTGTTTGATTCTCACTGGTGTTAGATACGTAGGCAACCCTCATCGGGTCCAACTCCATTTTTCAAAATCAAACAAGTATAGCCTTAAATAAAATCAGGTGACGCCATTATAGCCTAATCGCCCAAGTGGGACGCCGGAAGGCCGTTTGGAAAGAATGGCCACCTGTGTTTTTAAAGTTCAACCCAATTCGCGAACACTACTTTAAAAGGCCGTATTCGCGAAGGTGGTCCATTTTCTGTAAGCCTTTTTTCCCAAAATGACACTTTTCGAAAAAAATTATGTGGTCTTAATAAGAGAACGAATGTGCAGGATGAATACAGTTGAAAACATTCCCTTCAAATCAGTCGAGGAAATCCCTCTGGGACTCCATATGTGGTGGAGCAACTTGGGGGAGACTAGTAAAAAGTCGGTTATAAAAGCTTTAGGGGGACTTACTGGCCTTTTAAAGATCAAGCCGAGGTTGGACATCGTCGAAGCTCTAGTACCGTTCTGGGATCCCGCCCACAATGTATTCCACTTTTCGGACTTTGAATTAACACCCACGCTGGAGGAAATAGCGGGGTATGCTGGTCTCAATGACAAACTCAGAAGTCGGTACCCAGTGGCACCCAGGGCGGTGACTCCCCACAAGTTTTTGGATCTGTTGAACATTAGCCGGGACGTCCAAGACCCACATTTGTCCGACGGATTCTGCACCTTCTACTTTCTTTACAGGCGTTATGGAGATCCCCGGGGTTGCAAGGCTATCAACACTGGTCTAACTCACAAAGATCAGGCTAAATAGGAAGCCCGCCGGGGGCTAGCTTTTGTGGTAGCATTCTTGGGCACCTTGATATGCCCAAGAATCGACGGATGCATAGACATCGAACTTGTGGGAATGGCAGACTTCATGATGAAAAAGTCCAATGGCACACTGATACCGATGGTCTTAGCCGAGATATACCGTGCTCTGACAATTTGCCAATCTGGGGGAAAATTCTTCGAGGGGTGCAACCTGCTCCTACAAATCTGGCTGATTGAACACCTCTGTCACCGCTCGGGGTACCTGAACTATGGTTTAACCGGTTTAAACTGCATTGAGGAACATAGCACTCGGGGAAAAGGCCACGATTTTACTAAAGGCACGGAGGCCTGGCGCTCCTACTTGAGCTCACTAACCGCCAACCAAATCGAGTGGACGTTCGGATGGCTCCCTCTCGACGAGGTTATCAATATGTCGACTGAGGTTTGCTATCTCCTATTAATGGGCTTGCGAAGCATTCAGCCATATGCCCCGCACCGGGTCTTACGCCAGTTGGGGAGGCAGCAGGGTGTTCCCCATGACGAGGATTTAAGCCAACAAGCCATTGAATTATGCCCAAGAGCTGCATTCCCTGAAAGCAGGGTCCGTCAAATTTGGAATGAGTGCAGGTTTTTGGAACCTCAAACTCGAGTGAGAGACTTATCAAAAGGGGAAGTGGAACCCGCCAACACCTCCTGGTACGGGGTAAGAGGCCGGGAACATCAAGAGCAAAAACGACCCGCAAAGAGACCCCATGTACAACAATTCACCGAGCAAACTCAAGAGCATTGGGCTTGGTTAGAAAAAGAGAACAGCTACCGAGCCACCATAAGCAAATTGGAGGCCCAGGTCAGGGAAATCAAGTTCGAAAATACTCTACAAACTGCCTCAATCGAAGGAGAGAAAAATAGATTAGCTCAAGAAAATGAAGCCCTCCGGGCCCAGATACAGGTACTGAAAACAGCTGCTGAGAACCCAGAGAGAAGCAAGACCGATGAAAGGCTTATCAACGGTTTAAGGCATAAAGTATGTAGTTATGGTAATGAGTTAGACAAAGCCGAAGAATAACCGACCGAAGTTCGGGAAAGACTTACAAGGAGTGAAGAAGAAAGAACAAGATTTGTTCAGAAACTAAAAAGGAAATATGACCAGGAAGTCGTGGGCTTGAAAGAAAAATTGGTCACTGTCGAGAACGAGAGGGCCAAACAGGAAAAAAGGTTTAAAACAGAGAGGGAATAGTGTTATGCCATGATGACTCGGTTAGAAAAAGAGTTGCAACGATGGCAAGAACAGAGTCACAAGGATGCCCGAACTTTAGAAGCAAGATCCCAACAAATCGGGCGCCTACTTCAAGAGAAAGGTATTATCAGACGAAGGGTCCAAGAGATAGCTGACTACATCGTCACCAAATGTCAAGAATGCGAAGATATGACTCGGACCACTTTCTTCTTAGCCGTTATGATCTTTGTCCATAAGACAATGGACGACCTTTACCGCCTCCGACAAGACATAGCACGCAGGCCCGTGGCAAGGACGAACGATGCCCCACCGGCCCCTGGAGCAACGGAAGCACTAATGTATTCTTGATATTTTCGAGTTTGTACTTCACTTTTCCAGTTACAATCATATGTTGAGTCCACAATAGTCTTTATATTTTTCGAAAAAATGTGTGTCAACTCTGTTTTGCAAGCTCTGGGCTCTTAACTTTCTGTAATCAAAAGCGTTTATTTTGATGAATGGAATTTTTCTCAGAATGAAGCCTTTAGAAAATGATATATACCTTTTGGGTTTAGCCACGTTGAACTACGCAATGGTCTGATTCACGCGGCGCCGTGATACGTAGGCAATCCAATAGGATTCGATCATAACCATAAGAAAAGAAACCAAAAGTAAATAGTAGACGAGATAACCGAGAAAAGAAAAAAAAATAATAACTGAGAGAAAAACAAACCAAGAGATAAGGCCGGGATGAAGTACACGGCTGTGGCAAAGACATACAGAAAAACATCAGGTGCACTGCATACTCCGTACGGGCAATTTGTCTATGTTTTAAAAAAAAAAAAACTAACGTTTGTTGGTTCAATCTTAGAGGTATTTTAAGGTGGTTGGTTTTGCGGTAACCTGGCTTCCCATCCGTACTTCACAAGATCGAAGGAAAACATAGAAATAACTTCTGAAAGTCACCTGCCAATCGTCAACTCCACCGTGGAAGACCTAAACCCTGTCGTTCTAACATCGGAGTCCGCAACAGCGGAAGAAAATAGGGCTCTGCGTTGCCGCATGCTAGAAATGTGGGACTCATGGTCCAATGGTAGGGAACCACCTAGTAATATCCCGGGATTCCCAAAAATAATTCCCAGGGTAGGAGGGACGTCCAACATCCCCATAAGCTACCCGGCCACACCATTTGGATATCCAAGCATGTCGGCTCATTTTGCCGGAAGGCCTTCTGAGGTTCGCCCCCAAGATTTTTTTTCTGGTACATCTTCCAACATTTTTACCGCACCACCCATTTCCGCCACAGCCCCACCAAACCGAGGAAATTTTGACTCAGTTTTAATTTGTCTGCGACCAGAAATCCGAGTAAGGAATTATGTTAATTCGGGAGAAGGTGTTAGGCTCTCCCGAATTCCGTGGTTCCAGCACGGTCGCTTAACTATTAATATTTGGCCTAAATTATCTGACTAATTACGTGTTTTAAACCTATTGTGCATTTTAAATTTTATAGTTTAAAACAGCTTTTGATATTTATGGATTTATCTTGAAACAAGTCACGATGGCGTGCACTTGTTTTTTTTTTTTGGACATATTATAATCGTGCCACATGAAATGCACCCACAATTAAACCACGTGATTTTTTATTACTGTTTGAAGTTGGAGTCGGGGACATGATTTGCCGCACCCGAGTGTGGATTTACATAATCATGACTATGGTCATGATAGTTAAAATGCTTATTTGAAGCAATTGTCGATTATTCTCTAAGTTTGGTAATTTTTAGTCTAAGAGAAGTATTATTTTTGGACTAGAGGATGGATATGTGTTCGAAATCGTCTAAGACTAAGTTAGCTAGTCTAAGGATAAGTATTTGGGTTCCTGCCTACGCTTCTAAGCGTACAAACACCTTATTTACTGTTTTTCGGCCTTGAATTGGTGAGCTAGAACTATCTATTGTTCTTTGTGAGGACTTTGTAATCTAAAAAAATAGCAGGGCATAAACAGGTTTTACTAGTTCATACTTTGCAGTTTCTGCCCATTTTTGTACAGCCTAACCATAGATCTAAAATCTGGATCTGTACGTATTTTAAGGTACAAATATTCATACATCTATCTCAAAAAAAATCAAAGAATGTGAGATAAGTTAGAAATATTTTGGATCACCAACTCTTATTCATATTGAAAGTTACAAAAACTGAAATAACATGATTCCAAAATTCTAGCAGATGTTTACAGGGAGATTTCCATATAGATTACCTAGGATATAAACTCATACTTTTAGTTGAGTGTAGAGTGAATTTTCAGAGTGTCCAAAAATCCAAAAAAAAATCCTCTTCTTGTGGTAAAAAGTGTGTGTATATATAGGGACAATTGGGATGGGATATGCTTAGCATATTCTCTATCCTCAATGAGCTGAAAAGGGTACAGTTTGGTAATTTTCAACCCTATCCTTTTGGGACAGCTGTATCTTCCAGAACATTCCCACCCCTTGAAATTCCCTTTCTATCCCTAAAGTATCTGATTTCCTGATATTTATCTAATCTAGAAGGTTCTAACTAATTATTCTTAACTAAGGTTGAGTCAATTAAATGAAAATTAGTTGATTAAATGCCTAAACTTGGCTTTCATACTACCTACTATGTTTAAGTTACTAAATCAACAATTTAATTAAACTTAAAGGAGGTAAGTCAAACTAGTTCTCTTAAACTTAGGTCAATTTAACTAAACCTAAATGAATCTGCCTTAGTTCATTACCCTCAAGCTACTTGTTTTAAACAGATTTTATTTTCAGTTACATACTTTAAGAAGCTACCTAAGTTAATTTAAATGTGAGTCTGAGTGAAACAATTATTTTTAAACTTAGTTAATTGATCTTAAACTAGTTATCCAGGACTCAGCTCAGCTAAAGTATCAAGTCTGCTAGTTGAGTGTGGCTTATTGCCTAATTGCTTAATCAATTTAAGCTCAAATTAACTCCTATTTTGAATTTTAATCAGTAGTCAATTGAACTAATTGGTTTAAACAATTTCATTAGTTGTAGTTAGGCTCATCTATGAACTCTTAGTCAATTGAGTGGTTAATCCTATTAAATTGAACTTTTAAACTATTTTAGCCATCCTAGGATCTTAGTTTGATTAAAGGAAGTTAGTTAATAATTAGGTAATAAGTAACTTTATTCTAATTTAATTAATTGTAGCTAAACTTTGTTATCCTACCAAGGGTTGATTAATTTCAGATTAATCAATTACCTTAAACTTCTTAGACTTAGATCAATTATACTGTTACTTGGTTCACATGTATACTCAATTAGTTGTGTATGATTGTCTAATTAGATTATTATTTAATTTCTTAGTCAGGGTGGATGGTATAATCCTAGATTACAGTAAACTAGAGTAAACAATCAATCGAATGTGGGAAAGAGCGACAATGAAGGCAGTCTAACACAAACTTAAGCATGAATCAAATAAGTACATTTTTTAGTAAATCAATGGTGACTAACAGGACAATCTAAGAATGATTAATCATGGTTGCAAAATAGTTCGGAATTGCCTAATGTGTTAAGTACTACGTCAATTAAAAACAATATGAATCAAACAGAAAAATCATATATGCAGTCAATGATGGAACCCAATTCAGGAGGTATGATTAACAGGGAAAACATAATTACCTAGTATGACAAGAAACAGAAGTCATGAAACATGCTTAAATTGCAACGACAAGGAGAAGATATACACAGGTGGAGGGAAAAACAACACATCTACACAGATTTTTCACAAAAACAAACTAAACCTAGACAAGTTTATGCCAATGAACCCAAAGCAGTTAGAAAGGGAAGGCACGGTAGCATTTAGGGACAATCAGTAGAGAAGAAAAACCTAAAACTAAACCCAGTCAAACAAGTATCTTGTGACTAACATCATTTAGGAGAATAAACAGAAAACCTAAAAAAAAAAAATCTAAAGAATTATTCCAAACAGAAGACATAGATTGGTAGAAGAGATTTAATACTAGCCTAGGAGATTCCTCTTACTAGGCGAGTGATTAAAAGAAACAAAAGGGGGAGGGGTACCAGTCAGCTAAAACCACTTTGCCGGAGTTTGGCCGGACTTCAGTGGGTTTGAAAACGGGTCAAACCCACATGAATCAATTGCTCTTGTCAAGAGCAACTGACTCATGCAGGTCCGAGCCGTTGAAGACCCTTGAATCAGTGCGCATGGGAGACTTAGAGTTCTGGAATCTCAGATCCAAGACTGGGGTTTTTGGGATGGGTTTTTGACAAAACCAAGAACAGGAGGTGGTTTAGGAGGTGATGGGGGTTGTAGGGTAGAGATTTGGGGTTGATCGAAGTTGTTATGGTGGCCGGACGGCGGTGGGGTTTTAGTACTAAGGATAAAGCATTAAGGTTTTTAATGGTTTCTAAGTTTGATACGGGGTATATCAAATAGTGTATCGACGGGATAACACGTTTAGGAATCACCTATGTAAGTGTGAAGTGTAAGCTACGCACTTATTAACCAGGTGGTGTTCATGGCTGAAACGAACACAACAATGAGAACCAAAGACGGTTAAGGGTTGATTGTGTGACTTATGGTTGTCTAGGTATACATCAAAGTTCGACGGTTCAAAGATATCAAATCTACCGATTGATCGAGTATATCCGACATAAGTTCACTACAGAAAGTTTAAAGGGAAACCTACTTATCCAGGTGCGATTAATCCTTACTTGCGAATCACACCGTATTTTTTATTCATGTTTTTCCACATATGTGCATTTCCTTTTCATGTGGAGGATTGTTGCATTTTTATTAAGGTGTCTGAATGAGAAATGGAGGAGGCACCTCTTGGGTATGAATGAGAAATGAAAAAGGCACATCTTCATCTCACCCTTTCAGTGTGTGTGAATGGGAAATAGAAGAGACACCTCTTGGATTGCACCTCTTAATCTCACCCTTTCACTGTCTATAAATAGAGAGACTTAACCTCATTTTTCACCACTGAAAAATCTGAAATTTCTCCTTTTTTTTTAAAAAAAAAGTTGCATTATTTTTCCAAATAAATAAAGTGTCAAGTGTGATTTGCTCCGGTTGTTGAGGTCGTTGAAGTTCTGTAATTTCGATTGCCAGTATTATAGAATAGTTATTTCGTTATATCCTGGGAGGAAGTAATCCATAACCTTGGACAACAATGAAGGGATTAAATTCCTTAAGGACACACAAGAAACTTGTGGGCTCAAAATTTTTTGTTTTCATTTATGAACTAACGTTTCTTTACTTCAACACCTCTTACCTAAAAAGTTGTAGAGGCTAGAGGGAAAAGTGATAGGTTGGGGAGTTATGTACAAGAAAGTTCTCTAGCAATCATGTGCATGGCCAAATTAGTCATGAATCAATAGTGAAAGATCTAATCACCTAACACATATCAACATTTGAAGAAATTAAAATAATTCTTTGAATTGTCAAACTTTCTTATATTTGGCACTAAGAGCTAGTCTTCTCGTTTCCTTTTTCGTTTTTCCCCCTTGTAAGAGTTTAGTATGGACATAATCATTTGTGTAGGATTCTCACTGTATATGGTACTACAACCACAACTCTAATGATGTGAATTTGCTTGTCATTTGTCAAGTTGAGTTCAACGTACTTCTTGTTTTGGCATATATATATATATATATATATATATATATATTTAATGTAATTCTTAATTTTCTCACGTTCTTTGATTTAAGTATATGGTACTACCACAACTCTAATGATGTGAATTTGCTCGTCATTTGTCAAGTTGAGTTCAACGCACTTCTTGTTTTGGCATATATACAATTTATTCAGGTTAATAAAAATAGTTTTTCCAACACATCTAAATAGTTCTAGAACTCTGATATTTAACTATATAGACCAAGTAAACTATTAGCTAGTACGTCTTTGCTATTTTACTACTAAGGGTAAAAAAAGCACAAACCTAAAAATTAGTTGCTACTTACTTTCAGGTTGGCCGTACATAATTTGGTAATACCGAATTACTGTATCGAAATCGAAAATTTTAATATTTGGTATTCGATATTTTGGTATTCGGTATGATATTTGATTTAAATTTAAAAAAAAATAGATAATAGGTATGATATTTGGTATTTTAAAATAAAATACCGAAATACTGATATTGGACGAAAATATATATTATATTACACAATACATATATTATTAGTTATAACTTAAATATATTTTAAGTTCATCAACTAACTCTAAGCAAGTAACAAGACATTTCTAATGATCAAATTTATTATTTTATGTACAATTTTCTTTCTTTGGGTTGGTATTTGCTGGTTTTGGACAAAACTTTTGTCAATAAACGTTTTTAGTTTTGTACTTTCGAGTACTTTAATTAAGAATATTACCGTCTATGGCTCTACGCAATAATTAATATTCAAACCGAATAAACCGAAGTTACCAAACCGAAAGGAGAAAAACCGAACCATACCGAATTTAATTAGGTACGATATTGGTATATCATTTTAAGAAACTAAATACCGAAAATACCGAACCGAAATATCAAAATATCGTACCGTGCCGACCGACGAACACCCCTACTTTCAGATTTCCAGTCTTTCTCATCTTCTCAAAATCCAGTTTTCTAGTCATAGCTAGATACAGATCTAAAATTTTAAATTTATGGGTTCCTATAATAATCTCAAATTAAGTACATGATAACTGGACCAATTAATTGAGTTCCAAGCTAAATATTCTTATTCTTTTAATTAGATCTGTCAAAACGGGCCACCCCAGCCCAAGCCTCGTGGGCTTTTGAATTTGGTGGGCTAGGATGGGCCGGTCCGCCATATGAATGAGCCTTAAAATGGTCAGCCCAACCCAATCCTAAGAGGTCCGTGGGCTAGGGCAGGCCGACCCTTCAATTTTTTTATGAAAAAAGAATTTATTTAAATCCTCGAATATTTTTTCATGCCATAGTTGATTAATCATGTAAACAACTTATGTTTGCTTAGAGTAAACGTTTGATATTTGACGAGGAATCTCGTAATTGAAATACATATTCTCTATATCTCTAGCTCTTCTTTTTTAAAGTTACATGAATATTTTCTTAATATTTTTCTTTCATTTTCCTCAAATTTATGGATTTCTTCAATACATTTATATGTGGAGGTTTTTTAAGGATTAACATCATTTGCTGATTTCATTGTTATAATCCATAAAAATTTTATAATTCCTGAAATTTATTAATGGTTAATTTTTTTTTTTATTTAAAATTGAACCTTTTCTATACTGAAGAGCAGTTTAAATATTAATAATATATTAAAGTAACCCAAACTGGTCATTGGCCACTTAAAGTAATATTTTATTTTGAAAAAAGATTATTATTGGCCACCTAAAACTTTTCGAGTTCATTATTAATTAAGCAATAGAAAAACTAATTTAGTCATATTATATGCATGTCAAAAAATCTAAATTCTAATTTATATGGAAGGGTAAATGAGCAATCTATGGTTGGGGAATGAGGATCATAGTTAATAGTTTTTTTAGTTTTTACTTTTCAAATATTAAATATTTAATAGTTAATTAATGAGAAATTTTCACAAACCACTATTGTTTAGTGGTTATTAGCTCGTTGTAGCTATCATTTACTATATTACTTCCTATAACTATGTTTTCATATTTTTTAGAGTGTATTCGATGTATTTAAGCTATTGTATTCATGCATACAGTAGCATTTCTAGGCGTGAAACATGGGATTACAGCTTGACAGATTTTTGTATTCGAGTGTATTCGACTGTATTCATGGCGTGAAACATGGGATTACAGCGGGACAAATTATTGTATTCGACTGTATTCAAGGTGTGAAACAGGGGATTACATTGTTTTTAAACGAAAAATGAATCAATTAACATAATAAACTCCTAATATAACTCAACAAACTCAATTATAGCACACAAAATTTGTATTTCCAGTTATAAAAAAGATTCTCAACCGAAAAATACCCCAAAAATATAGTAATCTTCAGAGAAATTATATAATGCATCTGAATGCATAAATTATACTAATTAAAAAAACATATGAATACATTCATGGAATATACATTGAATACAATGAAATACATAAAATACAATGGGATATATTGAAATACAATGAAAAAGAATACAATGAAATACATGAAATACAACGAGATACATTAAAATACAATGAAAAAAAAGAAGACAATGAATACAATGAAATACAACGAGATACATTGAAATACATGAACTATCAATATCGTCAGAGAACATGCCGGTCTCTACCAGATTGAGCAGAACCCTAGAACGACGAAGAGAAGAGGAAAACAAAGATTTATATAGAGTTTTATTTCTCGTGATACAATGGGCCAAATTGTTTCATTGTCCAGAGCCTCAAAGCAAGTCACGAAATCAAAACCGTCGCCGTTTGTCGGAGCTTGGACAGACGTGTCGTTGGAGTCTATAACTGCTTGGGCTTAAATCGTTGACATAACTTATCCGCAAAGTGACCCCAATCTACCAGTTGTTTGTTATGAAATAATTAACGGTACCAGTCTAATGCTTCTCCATCGAGATAGAAAGACGCCATAGAGAGGCGGTTGTATTCATGGGAGAATCTGTGAGAATCGTGGTTGTATTCATGGAGAAGGATTGGAGTTGAGAGAGAAAGGGTGGAGAAAAATCTGAAAGAATGAGAGAGAAAAATGATACAAGGCGTATTTTATGGCTTAAGAGTAGAAGGTGACCATAAATAGATATTTGGCTATAAAAATCAAAAGATAGCTGTGGAATATATTTTTTTAAAAAGGTATTTATTTAAAATAAATAAGGTATCAACCTTTGCTATAGGAGGTAACTAATCCTTAACTAATTTATGGCCCAGGTCCAGCCTCGGTCAAGCCTCAAGGGACAACGGGCTAATTTGGGCCGGACTTATAAGCCTCAGTTTGAAATGGGCTAAATAAATCCTAGCCCAATCCTACCCAAATAGCAAGCTGAGTTGGACTGGTCTTACGGACCAAGCCTATTTTGACGGCTCTACTTTTAATAAAAATTTTAGTACAAAATAAAAGTTATTAGGTTCACGCAAATCCATTACCTTTGCACTACATCCGCCAATGGTCTAGCTTCTCTAGTTAAAAACTTTCATCTCAAAATTATTTTTTTTGGTTCAACTCAAAATTGTTAGTTGTCTAGTTGTTGGGCATGTTTAATTTGATTGTTTTGTACACGTTACAGCATTGTTACCTAAGAACAAGGAGCAACACTTTATATTACGTACGTTAGAAGGATATCTGGCCTGTTTTAATAAGAATACCAACTCTTTGTTCTATATGTTCTTTTATAATCATGGTTTAGTGCCAGTCTTACGCATGCATAAGCCAATAGGAGTCTCTGTTTTTGAATGAACAATAACTTAGTTGATTGGGAATTCTCAAATGTAAAAAGTTATTGCTTATACGCTCAGAGTATATTAATTTACAATAGTGGGAAGTCAGAATTTTTATCAAGAGATATCGAAATATAAGTAATTAGATATATCAAAAAATCAAGGGGAGTCAACGTATAGTAAATATACATAAATTAAAAAAACTTATCTAATAATATAATATAATTTTCTGGCGAATAAGTATCGCTTGACACCCCTTGGTTCAATGTGGCTCCGCCACTGATTTACAAGCTTTGTTATCTTTCTCTTTAGAAGTATTTTAATTTTTCCCATTTTCATATATACAAATTACAAGCATCTTCAGTGTTTCCAGGACAAGATCAAGCAAGGAAAAGAACACGTAGCCATTGCTTATTTTGATATTTTAATTTCTTACTTAATTTGCAAAAAAGAAAAAAAGTATATATACTAAATACATAGATGCTTTGGCAACTTCTGAGAATCTTACGTAGAATAAATTACATTATTACTAATTTCACTACAATTTTACTTTTGTTTCCTTTATTTTAATGTTAACAATTTAAAAGTTAAAGGAGATATATGTTATAAAGACAACACCCCAGCTACTAAAGATTCCCACTTTTTCAATTTCATTACTCCACTATTTTTATTGGTAGAACACCAGCAAATTGCAAAATTAGGAGAAAGTAAATTATAGAAATACATTAATAATGATACATATTACACCAAACTATTCACTCAGAGGAAACAAACAAATACATTCACAAAATCATTAATTTAAACTTGAAATAATAATGAAAAGTGAACTTTTAACTATTCACAAATGCACATTGCTTCCTGATTTCACCAGCACTGCCTGTTTTAACTTCAACTCTCCCCATTTTCTCCATTGCCTTAGCAAATTCACTGTAGAATTCTTTGAGTGATCCCTCGACAAGCTGTTCGATAAATGACTTCGTTGTGGAACGCTTTGTCAAAGCTGCATCAGATTGGAATAGGCCTCTCCTTTTGAGCAGAAGCTTGTAGTAGCTAAGATCAAATGTCTTGAAACTACCTGGATCCATCTCAACTATAGTGGTATTATCGTTGATTGATTTGCATTTTCTTGACTTGAGATTATCTGCGTATTCGCTGTCTAGAGATGGATCTTGTGTACCAAGACCGGTGAAATTGTACAGACGCTCCGAAAATGAGGAGCAATGAGAAACTCCAATGGTGTGTGCACCTATAAATAAAAACTAGTTATATATTATTGCGGTAACTTAACCTGATGATTATATACTGTCAGTGCACAGAACTTAAACTCATACCAGACAATAGGACTAAGTCCTTCAGATCAAGACCCTTTTTCGCAAAAGATTGTTGTAGTCTGGTGAAGTTACTAGTTGGAGCTGGGATGTCAGCATTGGCTTCTGAAACATTTGATATTCTTCCATCTCTTCTACCAGTTGGCACATTCCAAAAAGGACCTCCCTATTATACCAGTGGCAACAACAAGAAGATAATTAATAGGTATGGAAAATAGTTCAAGATAGTATTTTGTTAATTTCTTCAAGTTTTGGACTTGAAGGGAAGCCTTGGCGTAACTGGTAAAGTTGTTGCCATGTGACTAGGACGTCACGGGTTCAAGCCATAGAAACAGCCTCTTGCACAAATGCAGGTAAAGCTGCACACAATAGACTCTTATAGTCTGACCCTTTTTCCACGGACCCTACGCATAGCGGGAGCTTAGTGCACCGTGGTGACCTACGAGTTTTGGACTTACTGTGACTACAACTGCATCTCTAGCAACTAAGGCAATAATATCAGCACAAGAGACAACTCCGGGGCATTCAGCTTCAACTAGTCTCTTCACAGCATCAATGAAGGAAAAGCCTCTCAATGTTAGATTAGGATTAGCTTGTTTTTCAGTTTGGTTTCCTGTACTTGAAGTGAAATTTAGAAGTACAGATCCATCACAACCCTGCAAAAGACAAAACAAAGAAGAAAAAAGAATCAGAACAAAGCATAATAATTAAGTATATAAAGCAAATTAATCATACTATACTACTTACCCTAACAAAGCAGTCATGGAAATGCATTCTGAGTATGGAAGCTGCAGTATTTGGAGCTTTTGGAACTTGCTTTTGGACAAAGTCTTTAATGATTTTCTCTGCTTTTGGACAGCTATTGGCATAGAAATTAAGTTGCAATTGAGCATGTCCAGAGCTTACTATTCCAAGGATACATAACACCAGAATACTCAAATAGCCAAATGAAGCCATTGTTTCTCTGTTTCAAAGAAACCTTTCTTTTCTTTAATGTGTTGCTCTACACACATTAACTCCTATATATTTATAGGCAACATCCCGACTTGGTTATCAAGCTAATAATTAAGTAACAGGTAATTATTTTATTAAAATCTCAAATCTTTATAACAATAGAAAATGGTTTAGATATAGACTGTTTCGTGATGGACTCATTCTGTGAGATTTATGTATATATCCTATTTACGTTGACTGACTCTTTTTTTGATACATAAAACAACTCCCTCTTCCTTTAAAGTTTTGCCAGCAAAAAGAGTACACTATAAAATTAAACAAAAAAAATCATTCGTTCTTTATTTTCTGCTTTTAATTTTGATGTTGTTATTCGGTCACCTGCTCTCCAACAAAGATATGGATGTTTTATGAGGGTGAATGCATGCGAGGTACAAGTTATTTCAATAATTAAAAAGCTGAATACCTGCTACCATAGCAATCTTGACAGCTCATGTATATGCTTTTGGCATATCCTTGTTAAACCACAAATTAATTGGTGGAGCTGTTTTGCTAATTCTTTTATTTCTGATGTATTCAGTTTGTATTAGGTATTTGGTATAAACAGCACAGTGTAAAGTAGGGACAAAGCCTGCAGTAATTAAAAATTAATCCAGGAACTGTAAATTATTATTACATGCTTAATTAGTGAGTTTATTTTTTTATACATAGACTATGCAAAAAAACTATATTATTTACTGTCGAGTTGAAAATTATTACCAAGAATTATTTTTTTTAACTTTTATATACAGACAGTGCACAAGAATTATATGTACGGTTGAATCATCTACAAGATAACTACAACCATCTGTAATTGCTGAAATTAAAACTAGAATAAGGCATATTACGTACTACAATAGATTAAAATACACCATCAACGTAAAATTCTATTTAATGTTATTATTATTATTATTATTATTATTATTAGTTATTATAATGTTTCAAATCTTTCATTAAAACCTTTGTTTTTCCCTTTTTCTAGAGATGCATCTTAGTGTCTGTCTTTATGCTCAAGATAATAGTTTGTTCTTTGTATATTCGAGACGACAAGGCCCTCAATAATTTCCTTGTCTGTACTTAAAGTTAAGATGAAGATTCCTGCTACTTTAACTTTGGGGTAAAACAAGCCATTCCCCTTACTAGCTCCTCCAATATAGTTCTTCCAATTTTTTAAGATTTTAGTTTTAGTTGATAACGCGTCGACGTTATGTATATATGTTATATTGAATTTTATACCGATGCAAAAACAGTTAACCACCCATATTATTCACTAAAATATGATTTGCATAATGTACTTTTTAAAAATGGATCAAATATGAATAAGAATCATATTATCTTTTTAGAAAATGGATAAACAAAGGATAACTAATGAGTTTAACTATTCCATTTGTAAAGCCTAAAATTGGAGGCTCGTCAAGTTGGAAGCTAGGAATTCTCCCAAAAATTATCGTATTCAAGAACCCATATTATCCGATGGTTAACCTACTTTTTATCCGTATTAAATATGGGTCAGGTCGAATAATTTATCAGTTTTTTTATTACCCGCTTTCGACTCGTCTCACATCCGATCTGACTTGCCCGTTTACCAACCCTAGATGCATCCCTTAATTTTTAAGTATACGCCGCTTAGGTGATAAGTATGAATTTGCATCGTGTCTGTATATGATTACATTAGGAAAAATACTCCTAACACACTTGACTTGAAAGAAATTGAAACTTGGATTAATTCATGACTAGTACTGCTACGAAGAAATTATTAAACGGAAGGTTTGTAATATTGGTTATATTGTTATGCCTCATGGTTAAAGAATAGGTAGCTATGTTGTTTGAACTTTTTAAAAATATACTAGGTGCATCTCGGATCTTTTAAAAATATTAATGGTATATTTTTGAAGAATCCGATACGCGTGCAACAAAAATTTTAATGAGTCCAAATAACATATAGATCAAAGTCACTACTTGCTTCTGGATTTATTGGATGAAGTCCATTGTTGAGCTTGTGGCGGACGCAGAATAAATTTCACAAACGCTCGTATAATTATGATTTGTTTTCACCAAAATTATATAATTTTATTTTTTCACACAACAATCATACAACTACGACTTTTTTTTCACTAAAGTCATACAACTTTATTTTTTCACACAAAAATCATAAAGCTTTCACCAACTCACACAATAAATTTTTCGGTAGTATTTTCTTATTTTACGTTTTTTTTATTTTTTATTTCAGTCAAATAAATAATTACCCAATTAAAATAGAAGAAATATGAGCATATTTTTAGCCGCTTCTAAATACACACACACACATTCTATATATATTTTGGCTGACAAATATAATTAGTTTCGGCCGATCGGTTAATTTTATATTTTTCCCTTAAAATAAAAACGACCCTACCCTGACCCAATACCATATATGTAAGTTAAAATAATACTAAAGGTGAATTCTTCCCTCATAAAAAAATTTAGTCCGGAATATATGAGATTCTGATAAAAAAATAAAAAAATAAAAGGTATAATTAGAGAGTACTTGAACTAAAAATACTATTAATTTAAATAAAATGTTGAAAAGAAAAATAAAAGGCAGAAGTATCATATTTTTGAAGTATTTACTATTCACTTTTAGTTTTAATTTATATATGAATATTAGGTTGGGCGGGCAAGGTCGAGTTGAGTCATTCCTATTTTAATTGGGTAATTATTTAAGAATAAAAGGCAGAAATAAAACAACGTAAAATAAGAAAAACTATCGAAAATTTATTTTTCGGCCATTATGATTTTTATGTGAGTTAGTGAAAGTTTTATAATTGCTATGTGAGAAAACAAAGTTTTATGATTTTGATGAAAAAAATCATAGCTATATTATTTTTGTGTGAGAAACGAAGTTATATGACTTTGGTGAAAGAAATCATAGTTATATAACTATTTGTGATATTTACCCGCCAGACGCATGTGCCCCTCAAAGGGGTCTACCTATAGACTTTTAAACAATTCCTTTGTCACCTTTTAATCCTCTTTATCATTCCTTCTATTTCTTTAATTTAATTTTGTTCTTCCAACTTGGAAAATTATCAGTTCATCATGGCTCCATGGGAAAAATTAAAAGTTTTTTTTTTCTTTCAAATTTCAATTGCTTCTAACATCAGAAAATGCAGCTGTAAAAGAAAGTTCTTTTGAAAATATGAGGACATAAAGAAAACACTCACTAATAAATTTTATAATTTGTTTTCACATTTTCTATTTAACTTTCCAGGGAGCAAGTAGTAATTACTACTATAACTAATAGGATTCTTTTGATTAAAGCTATAGATCAATAATCTATATTTGGCTTTTCTTTTGCTTCTTTATGCTATCGGGCTATTCCCTAGGGGCTAGGGCATATAAGAACGTGCATGGGAAATTTTTAATTTATTTATGTGATTAAAACAAAGAATAAAGTGCTAAGCAGTATTTCATTTTTTCTTTCTCCCCTGTTGTCCCAGTCCTTTTGCCACCTATTGCGGCGTTTTAATTTCCAGGTTGTGTCTGGTTAGTTTCTTAATGAGGGAACTATCACTATGAATTATTTCTTTTCATTATTTTTTCAGTTGCTGTCCATCTAGATTTAGTAAATCATGGAACTTTCAGTTGTCATTGAAAGTGATTGGTTGAAATTGTTTCTCTATTTCTATTTCTATTTCCTTCTATTTTAAAGTACCCCAAATTATCTTTGAGGAACACAGCCTCCTGATATATGCAAAGGGTTATCTTTTGGTTTATTAGTTTTAGGATGTGTATCAATTTTCTATTGTACTTGATAATATTTTAGCAAAAACAAGGTGAGATGCTATTTTACCGTAGTGTCTTAATTAAGATCAACAAATTTAAAAAATAAATAAATAATTCTTTCGGTTTCATTACAAATTTTGATTTGGCACGATTACGCAGGGAATACTCGAGTTTGGTAGGTTCATTGGAATCGCTCGTTTTTTGGTCATTCGAGGTCGTTTAGATGGGTGTTTAGCATTTTTTCTATTTTCTGGATTTAAAAAAAATAAGAATTTGTTTTAAAAGAAATCAGTGATGGTAGGGTTAAATTCTTATGATTTTCAATCATGTTTTACAGTAATATAATGAATTTATATGTTGACATAGGTCTTCTTCCATATCGGATAAGTTCATTATAGCTGATTACTGTAGTTTTGCCTCTAGTTATTTTGATTATTTGTATTAACTCTCCAACTGAGTTACATGTTGATTCAATGAAACTAGAGTTTATAAAAGTGATATTTACCTATCTTAAATTAATAGTTTACTCTCCATCTGAGTTGGTCCTGTTTTAATTTATAAGGTAAATATCTTACATAACTCATATATTTTGCATGAATAGTTAAGTTTCCCTAACGAATCTAACTGTTAAATGAGCATGGTTATATGTGTAATGTGTTGTTTTGAATTTAATTATTCTAAATACATAACTAATGATCTATTTAATGTGAAATCTCTCAGATTAACCATGTCTTCCTTCAACCCACTTACCTCAATTCTGAACCAAAACAAATTAGAAGCACCGAATTATGTTGACTGGAAAAGAAACCTTTATATTATCCTAACTGCTGAAGGTTACAAATTTGTAATCAATGAGGAGTGCCCAGAAAAACTTGAAAATGCTACTGATGATCAGGTTAAGGCCTATGACAAATGGGTTAAGGCTGATGAGATGGCGCGATGTTATATTCTTGCCTCTATGTCGAATGTTTTGCAACATCAACATCAGTCTATGGGGTCTGTTTATGATATGCTCGAAAGTCTCAAAGAGACGTTCGGTGAGAAAAATCGTGCAGTTAAACAGACATCCATGAAAGCCCTTTTGAACACCAAGATGGCTGAAAGATCATCGGTCAGGGACCATGTTTTGAAGATGATGAGTCTTCTGAATGAACTGGAGGTCCTTGGAGCTGTGATTGATAAGGAGTCCCAAGTTGAGATGGTCCTGCAGACTCTGCCTGGCAGTTTCAACAATTTCGCTTGAACTATAACATGAACAAAATGGATTTGTCACTAGCGAAATTGTTGAATGAGCTGCAAGCGGCAGAATCTATTATCAAACAACAAGCTCCAGTTGTTACACTCAATGTTGAGAAAGCTTCGGTTTCTAAGTCAAAAGGCAGTAAGAAAAAGAAGAAGGCTAAAAAGGTTTTGGCACCTGGTGGTGCGGCTGGTGTGAAAAAGCCCAAAGGCAAGTGCTATCATTGCAAGCAACCTGGGCATCACAAGAAGCAATTGCCTGCCTATATGCCAAAGTTGAGTAAGCAAGGTAATTCAAATTTAAATATCGTTGAAACTTGTTTAGCGGTTGTTTCTACCATGTTTTGGTGTGTAGATTCGGGAGCCACTAATCATATCTACACTACTTTGCAGGGGTTTCAGGAAATGCGACGGCTAAGTGAGAATGAAGTTTGCGTTTTTCAAGCCAATGGCGAGCCATCACCAGCTTTAGCTTTAGGAGATATTAGAGTTTCATTTAGTAGTGATAGAGTTTTAGTTTTAAAAGATGTTCTCTATGCACCTTCTATTAGAAGGAACTTGATTTCGGTTTCGAAAATAATGGATGTTGGTTATAATATTTATTTTGCTAATAACTCTGCTGTTATTAAGTTTAATAAACATTTTATCTACACTGCTGCTAGAGTACATGACCTTTTTATTCTTGATATATCTCCTCGTGTGCTACAACAACCAAAATAATTAAATAACATTAATCTACCACATAAAAGAAAACATATTTCTAAATTGAGTCAAACTTATTTGTGGCACTTATGTCTAGGTAAGATAAATCTAAATAGGATTTCGAGATTGGTCTCTGATGGACCTTTGAGTTCATTGAAAGTGGTCACTACCAATATGCGAATCCTGTTTAAAAGGTAAGATGACCAAGAGATATTTTCCCTCAAAAGGAAATAGAGCCAGCGATAAGCTAGAATTAATTCACTCTGATTTGTGTGGCCCTTGAATATACAAGCAAGAGGTGGTTTTGAGTATTTTGTGACTTTCACAAATAATTACTCAAAATATGGATACATTTATCTGTTGCGACGTAAGTCTGAATGCTTTGAGAAATTCAAAGAATTTAAGACGGAAACAGAGAAATGACATGATAAATATATCAAAACATTGCGATCTGATCGTGGATGTGAATACCTTTCTGCAGAATTCATAAAATACTTATCAGATAGTGGAATTGCATCTCAATTATCTGCCCCAGGAACACCACAACAAAATTGTATGGCAGAAAGAAGAGATATGACCCTTATGGAAATGGTTAGATCAATGTTAAGTTATTCTGATTTTCTTTCTTCTTTTTGGGGATATGCTTTAGAAACAACAAATTACATTCTAAATTTGGTTCCTTTCAAAGTCAGTACCTTCAACTCCAGTAGAATTGTGGACTGGGGGCAAGCCAAGTTTACAGTATATTCGGGTTTGGGGTTGTCCAGCACATGTGCTGAAAGGGAAATCGGATAAATTGGAATCAAGGACAGAAGTATGCATTTTTATTGGATATCCAAAAGGAACTAAAGGAGGCTTGTTTTATTGTCCCAAAGAAAAGAAGGTAATTGTTACGACAAATGCCAGATTTTTAGAAGAGGACTATTTAACGAACCATATTCCTAGAAGTAAAATAGTTTTTACAGGAATTAAATAATGGAGTAACTAAAGACTCCATCTATATAACGTATACCGGAAGCCGATATTGACATACCACTGCATTATCATAGTGGGAGAAATGTCAATAGGCAGCAGATTGCACAAGAGCAATTGCCTGACATCTCACTACCCCAAAGTAGTGAGAGTAATGTTGAGCAACCTCAGATTGTTGAACAACCTGAAATTGTTCTGCAGCCTGCACTCCAGAAAGAAGTTAATGATATCCCATCACCTCAATGTGTGGAGGATAACATTGAGGCTTCAGTTCGAGAAAATGATGTTGTGACTCAATAACAAAATCAACCTCCACCTGTAGTGACTAGTCGTAGTGGGAGAATTATTAGAAAACCTCTCCGGTTTGCGCTCTTGGGAGAATCTTATGATAGAATCCTTGAAAAGCCTAATATAGAACCTATTAATTACGACGAAGCACTACAGGATACAGATGCTGATAAATGGGTTGATGCTATGAAATCTGAAATGGAGTCCATGTACTCCAATCAAGTCTGGGATCTTGTAGAACCACATACTGGAGTCAAACCCATTGGTTGTAGATGAATATATAAGAAAAAAATAGGAGTGGATGGAAAAGTGCAAACTTTTAAAGCTAGGCTTGTTGCAAAAGGGTTACTCAAAAAGAAGGGATCGATTATGAGGAAACCTTTCCGCCAGTAGCCATGCTTAAATCCATTAGGATTCTCTTATCCATTGTTGCTCATTACGATTATGAGATCTGTAAAATGGATGTCAAGACGACTTTTCTAAATGGAAGTCTTGATTAGTGCATCTATATGGCACAACCAGTTGGTTTCATTAAAAGTGGCAATGAACACATGTTGTGTAAATTAAAAAAATCCATTTATGGATTGAAACAAGCTTCTAGAGCATGGAACACTTGTTTTGACACATCGATTAAAACCTTCGATTTTAATCAATGTGAAAATGAGTCTTGTGTCTATAAGAAGTGGAATGTAGATAAAGTTACATTTTTTGGTTTTGTACGTAGATGATATTTTGCTCATAGGAAATAATGTGAGCATGTTGAATTCAGTAAAGGAATGGTTGTCCTCACGATTCGATACGAAAGACTTGGGACAGGCAACACATATCCTTGGGATCAAACTTATGCGAGATCGAAAGCAAAGGATATTAGGCTTGTCCCAAGCACTTTATATTGATACTATTCCCACCAGGTTTAATATGCAAGATTCAAAGAAAGACTTTCTCCCTTTTAGACATGGAATCTCTCTGTCGAAAGACCAGTCCCCAAAAACGACTGATGAGATAGAAAATATGAAGGCGGTCCATTATGCTTCTGTTGTAGGGAGTCTCATATATGCTATGCACTAGACCTGATATCTGCTTTGCTATTGGCGTGGTTAGTAGATTTCAGTCTAACACTGGACGAGAACATTAGACTGCCGTTAAACATATAATCAAGTACTTGAAAAGGACTAGGGATTATATGTTGGTGTATCACTCTGGTGATATTGCACCCATTGGCTATACTGATTCAGATTTCAATTCAGATAGAGACTCTAGAAAATCTACCTCAGGATATGTTTTTACCTTAGGAGGTGGAGCCATAAGTTGGAGGAGCATCAAGCAATCGTGTGTTGCTGATTCCACCACGGAAGCCGAATATGTGGCTGCATTTGAGGCAGCTAAAGAGGCTGTTTGGCTCAGGAACTTTCTGAAAGAGCTTAATGTAGTTCCTTCGGTTCAAGAACCGATTGTACTTTATTGTGACAATAGTGATGCAGTTGCAAACTCGAAGGAGCCAAGAAAACATAAAAGGAGTAAACATATTGAGCATAAATATCACTTAATTCGGGACATAACTCAGAGAGGTGATGCTAGAGTGTTGAAGATTGTGTCAGAGGACAATTTGGCAGACCCGTTTACAAAGAGCTTGACACAGAAAATTTTTGACAATCATGTAAAAGGAATGGGTGTTAGAGTAGTATACGCATGGTTATGAGTCTAAGTGGGAGATTGTTGGGATATACTATTAACCATGCTATTTAGACATAGTATTTTGTTTTATTCTTTGTGGAATTATTATTTATTTAATTCATTCAATTCAATAAAGTACTATTTTAAATAGATCATTTATTACATGTGTGCCCTTTTAGTTATGTAACAGACAATTTAGTGTATGGAGTCTTAGCTCATGCACATAAGATTAAATTGTTGGTTCTTATAATTAATAAACTATGTTCACAATCAAAGATATTATTGGACAAAATATCTTGATGATTGTAGCACAAGATTATAATATAATTTGTCTTGATTATGGGAGTAGTTTTACTCCGACTTCTTATGCTAGTATACTCAGTGTATATTGAATGGACCAAGTAGAGAAAAGATGTTTTTGTACTGAATATATAAAATGTTTTCTCTAATTCATTAAATGAGATTATACTCCTAATCTTGATATAATTATTATGATCAATGTAATTTGTTTATTATTTTAATTTATCAAAAGGTACGACTCTATTCAGAGTTAGTGTATGCCTAATAAATTGGACAATAACGAATAGCATTTGTGAATAATAATTAGTTGATATAATCTATGGCTCAGTTTTGAGTTTTATGATACCACTTTATGTAAGCTTATAAGTTTTCATATGAAAATCCGGCCGGTGGATTTTTTATCCGTCACAAGAAATATTTTAAGTAGAATTGTGATGACCCAAGGAGTCATTTTATGAATTTAGACTCCGTTCTGGGCTTAATATCCTTAAAAAGATTAATTTTAAATACCTCTATTTGCGCGCGCAATCCTGGCGTAAAATTGGAAAATTTTTATATGAAAATATGAGAAATAGTAATTTTTAGAGTTAAAAAATTTGATTAAAGTTGATTTTGGTCAATATTTTGAGTAAACAGACTCGAATCTGTGTTCCGACGATCCCCGGAGGTCCGCAGTAAAATATGGGACTCGGGCGTATGCCCGAAAATGAATTCCGAGGTCCCAAGCCTTAGAAATCAATTTTTGAAAGAAATTATTTTGCTGAATTATTAATGAAATAAAGGAATAAATTAACGTTTGAAACCGCTGGTATCGGGCCCGTATTGATCCAGAGCTCGATACATGTTTGTTATGACATTTAAGCCTTGTCTGTTAAATTTGGTGAGAATCGGAATTTATTTGATGTGATTCGGACGTCCAGTTGATAAATAGTGAACTTTAAGTGTTCTTGAGAAAAATAATGAGTTTTGAGGTTTAATTTATAGTTTTACATGTTATTTTCACAATTTGATCGCACGAGCAAGTCCGTATGATGATTTTAGACTTGCGTTCATGTTTGCTTTAGATCCCCGAGGGCTCGGGTGAGTTTCAAATAGGTTTGAGTTGTGTTGCGCTCGTTCTTTCTTATTCTTCGACGTCGTTTCTTCAAGAATAAATGATATCATATTGAACAAATGAGCTCCGATTTCTGTTTTGAATGAAATATTAGATCTGTATCGTAATTACAGACCCGTAGCAAAAAGAATCATCAAATTTGGACATCGTATGAGGATTTTATGATCACTTTACTAAGGTTGCCAGATTTTTCAGGTTAATTATGAAATTGCCACTGACGGCATATTAAAAATCTGCACTATTTGCAAATATTAAAACCTACATATCTCCTTCATTATAAGGTCAAATTGAGTGATTCAAAAGCCTAACTTGACTAGAATTTCACAAGGAATATATTAGAGGCATAAAAATCGAGTTTCGGGATCGTTTGGTATGAGAAACGAGGCAGAATAGCTGGCAGAAAAATATATATAAAACATACAGTCTTTTTCTTCTTCAAATTTTCGAACCCCACAACCCTAGGAACGAATTTCTTCACCAAATATCATCCCCAAGTCATAGGTAATCAATTCTAAACTTTACTCTTTCAATTACTCATTGTTTTTCATCACTTTTAAATCAAAAACTAAGAATTTTTATGGTAAAAATTGAGGGTTTGGGTAGAATTAGGGAATTTTGTAAAAATCTAATCTTTACCTCGAATTGATGTCGGATTTAAAAAATAATTGTATATTTGGGTTTTTGGGTGAATGGATAAATGTAATTTGGTCCGAACTCCGAGTTTAGACCAAGCGGGCCCGGGGTCAGGTTTTCACTTTTTTTGAAAAAACTTAGAAAAAATTATACTTTTCAATAAAGTTAGTTCTTTTAGCCTTAATTAATGATATTGAGTTAATTATGATTAGATTCGAGCAAGTTAGAGCAAGATTCTAAAGGAAAAACTGTAATTGAGCAGTGAGTGACATGCGAAATTGAGGTAAGTGTTTGGGCTAACCTTGACTTGAGGGAATAGGAATCCCCACTTATTTGCTATGTGAATTGCATGTGTGTGGTGTATAGGTGAGGTGACAAGTATCTATGCACTACCAAATGGTCGTTGAACATAATCCATTCCCCGTTTCCAATTTAATTGACTCATGTCTTAATTGTTCAATGCTCATTATTATTCCTATGACTACTAGGCCTTATTACATTGTTATTAGATATTATTTTGCTATTTTGGGAAGAGTATTGGTTGCGTGTTTGGTTCCCTTGTGGTACAGAAAGGTTGGACAGTTTAACTGTTTCGTAATTGTTGAGGTTCACGTAGTTATTCGATTTCATTTGGTTATTTCCAATTTTTGTCGTAAGTGTATTAAAAGTGTAGGTTGTTCTCTTGATTCTATCATGATACATAAAGACTGAGTTGGGTTGACAGTGTTATAGTGGTTATATATATCCTGACTGATTTTATTGTGGGATGATATTGGTTAAAGCTTACGAGCTATACTGTTTTCCGTTTGCAATTGTTGAAATAAAAATATTGTGCAATCAGGTTGTGATAAGGGGGCTGTGATAAGGGTGGATAAATGATAGTGATAAGGGTGGATAGGTGAGATCGGGTTGCACGCCGCAACAAGACAGTGATAAGGGAGTATAATTATGTTTTACTGATTTTATTATAAAGATTTGGAAATTTATTGTTTTACTCTACTATTTTTTTCTCATATTCTACACATACGGTTATTTTAAAGTAAAGATTGGAAATTCAGAAACTTGTGTGAGATCTTGGTGATAGTTGAAGCATGGAATAGGCGACTGAGTTATTATATTTATTGTTTCAGTTATATTTTTCTTGTTCGTGTAGAATTATTTTATTGCGTTATTGTATATATTATTGTCACATGTTATATGTTGTTAATGCCCCGCCGTAGCCTCGTAATTACTTCGTCGAGGTTAGGCTCGGCACTTACTCAGTACATGAGGTCGGTTGTACTGATACTACACTCTGCACTCTTTTGTGCAGACCGAGGTACCGGCCAGCAATAGAGGTTTTTTTTAGAGTGGCTATTCATTTGTTCGGAGACACGAGGTATATCTGTCAGCGTTCGGAGATCCCGAGAGTCTTCTCCTATTTTCATAAACGCTGTTTTATTATATTCAGAACAGTTACACTATTTCTTTCAGTCCAGTATTTGTAGTATTCTTTAGTAGTTCGTGAATTGTGACACCAGACTCTAGGGTAGTTCTAGATCTATTTATATAATTAGTTTGTGGTTTGTTTTATTCAATATTTTATTATTTTATCTTTGGAAATTATTTATCGATAACCAATGGATTCAGTTTACTTTAGATTATTTTATTATGTCTAAATGGATAATAAATGCAAAGTAGTTAATCGAATTCTAACATTGGCTTGCCTAGCAAGTGTGGTATTAGGCGCCATCACGATCCCTAAGGTTGGGAATTTGGTTCGTGACAAGTTGGTATCAGAGCACTAGGTTTCTTAGGTCTCACAATTCACGAACAAACTTGGTAGAGTCTGAAGGATCGTTACCGAGACGTCTGTACTTATCTCTCAAAGGCTATGAAGTTAGGAAAAATTTCACTTGTATTCTACTCTATCGTGCAAATTTATTCTACCATTGATGATTGAACTTGTCTATTCTTGTCCTCTCATAAATCTCGACAACACGCCAAGCCTCTACAACCGGACAAGAGATGAAGCCTTAATGACATCTACGATTAGGGGAAGAGATAGAGATAGAGCTCAGTCTAAAGCTCGAACATCAACATCGATTGTTCAGTCTCAAATGGATCTAGATGAGGAGGTTCTAACTCGATCGCTACATGTTGGACTAGCCAATATCACAGAAAGATTTATAGCTACTCCAGTATTGCATAACAAGGGAATAGTTGAAAGCAACATGGTTGATTTATATGAGCTGTGAAGTTTAACATTGTGGATTATCAAGCATTGTGACCTATGATTTCGTGCCAAGTGGGGAAGTCCACTGTCAAGGAATAGATTGCGGGGTCATGTGTTATATCGATTTTGGCTTGGAATGTATAAGGTCTGAGATTTTGAAAGAGATAAAGCTGGGACTTGCGATATGTCTGCCTCCTTAATAACCATATACCTCAGTACCAAAGGAGTTATATAGAAAACTTTAAATCTACAGAAGGTCTACTCAGCGTGGAAGTCACAATTGCGGATTTTGGTGTGCTCCAGAGGAAGTACAGTGGTTGACAAGCTTCTAGACTATATGGTTCGTGCCAAAGTTTATCCATATAGAGCTCTACTTTTGGGATCATTGTGCATCAATAGAGATGAGAGTTACCCCAAAATAATGATGAAAAAGTACATGAATAAAGGGGGTAGCTCAGCAGTGTTGAGTTAACATAGTAAAAGAAGAAATTGGCCACCGGTGTTTGTGACAAGCCTACGAAGAGGACGACCAGCCAATGCAGCATCAATTACTTGACTCAGTTCTCATAAATGCTTTTGAAAGATTCATTTCTCAGACTCTCCATAATACGTGGCACATAAGGTTTGAACGGTTGCGTCAGGTCATATGACGGTGTCGAATATGCCATCAGGTTTGATAAGTCATCCCGTCACACTTATACTTCGGTTCATCTAGCCAGAGAGCAAGTCCACAGACTCATTGAAGGACTCAATTACGATTGTAAAATTTTGTACGACCCAGGGAAAGTTGATACTTTATTTCGGCTAATGGTAGAAACTGCCCTAGACTTGGGAGAGTCATATTTCATCAGAGAACTCAGACTACGTGTCCCATTGCAGTTATAACTAAACTTACAAGTCAAAGGTGGAGGTCAGACTCCTAGAGGTGGAGACCTAGTATGTTGGTATATTTTCTATGGTATGGCTGAGGTCATTACATTAAATGGTGACATTACAAGAACAATCTCTAATTAGTATAAAGCGATGATTTCCTGAACTTAATATGGTTATGCGTATCTAATAAAATTCTTCTAATATGCTCTACTCTCGGGTGAGCTTCGTAACTCAAAAATCTACTTATGTGAATGCTTGCATTGAGAAATTCTATGGAGATAACTACGTCTATCATTACGTGTTGTAATTTTGTTTAACGAAAAATATTTAAAGGAAGGAAATGGAATGTTTCGATTGGCACAATACGCATGTTGCTTGTGATTCAGAATTGAGGACGAGATCCTCGCATTGTAATATGATTTGAGATGTTTAAACCGGGCTACGAGCCGCGGTGGAAGTTATGTAAGGATGAGATCCTTGTGATGGAAATTCTTGTGTTTAAATTCTCCTTTGTGAATTAAAATTTTACTATAGTGCTAATAGGGAGTCATGCTTGTTAAGGTTATTCAAAAAAGTTTCTGTATAATAATAATAAATAAATAAATGAATGAATGAATTAATTAACTATCTGTGCATAATTTGCCAAATTCGTGCTATAATTATTGAGCCTTAACCTACAAGGTAGGTTCCCGCCCATGTGGCATTGAATGCGACACGTTAATTCGGGTATATAATTACGAGGTCTTCAAGCATCGTATCTCGTTATCGGTATTGTGAAGGTTTGAAAGGAGATTCTCTTTGTTGACGTGAAGCTATTTAATAATTCTATAATTGGCTATGAAAAACTATTAAGGAAATAGAGGCAGTCAAGAACTGGCATGGACCCCTACAACCACGGAAATTAGGAGCTTCTTGGGTTTGGCGGGTTACTACCGTCGTTTTGTGGAGGGGTTTTCATCTATATCAGCCCCTATGACTAAATTGACTCAGAAAGGTTCCCCATTCAAATGGTCAGACGAGTGTGAGGCGAGATTTCAAAAGATCAAGACAGCCTTGACTTCAACACCGTTGTTGGTGTTACCATCAGGTTCAGGTTCTTTCACGGTGTATGGTAATGCATTTCGTATTGGACTTGGTGCAGTATTAATGCAAGATGGCAAGGTGATAGCGTATGGTCGCGACAGTTGAAGGTTCATGAGAAGAATTATCCTGTCCATGACTTGGAGTTGGAAGCCATTGTTCGTGCATTGAAGATTTGGAGGCACTATCTTTATGGCGTGCCGTGTGAGGTTTTTACTGACCATCGCAGTCTCCAGTACTTATTCAAGCAAAATGATCTAAATTTGATGCAATGGAGATGGTTAGAGTTATCGAAAGATTATGATGTCACTATATATTATCATCCAGGGAAGGCCAACGTGGTGGCCGATGCATTGAGTAGGAAGGCAGTGAGTATGGGCAGCCTTGCGTATATTCCAGTTGGTGAGAGACCACTAGCTTCAGACATTCAAACGTTGGCTAATCAGTTCGTGAGGTTGGATATTTCTCCCAACAGTGTTCTAGCTTGTACAGTCGCTCGATCTTCTCTAATTGAGCGTATCCGGGAGCAGCAAGATGATGACCCATATTTGATGGTCCTTAGGGACACAGTTCAGCATGGTGGCGCTAAAAAAGTTACAGTTGGAGATGATGGTGTTTTGAGGATGCATGGTCGGCTATGTGTGCCTAATTTTGATGTCCTTCATGAGTTGATCCTTGAGGAGGTCCATAGTTCTAAGTATTTAATTCACCCAGGTGCAGCTAAAATGTACCAAGATTTGAGGCAACATTATTGGCGGAGAAGGATGAAAAAGGACATTGTTGCGTATGTGGCTCGTTGCTTGAATAGTCAGCAAGTAAAGTATGAGCATCAGAGACCCGGTGGTTTGCTTCAGCAGATAGAGATTCCTAAGTGGAAGTGGGAGCGTATCACTATGGACTTCATTGTTGGACTCCCACGGACTCAGAGGAAATTTGACGCAGTTTGGGTTATTGTGGATAGGCTGACTAAATCAGCACATTTCATTCTTGTGGCAAGTACTTATACTTCAGAGCGGTTGGCTGAGTTATATATATTCTGGAAATTGTTCGCCTCCATGGTGTGCTCGTGTCTATCATTTCCGATCGGGGTACGCAGTTTACTTCACACTTTTGGAGGACATTTCAGCGTGAGTTGGGTACCCGAGTATAGTTGAGTACAACATTTCACCCTCAGACATACGGGCAGTCTGAGCGTACCATTCAAATATTGGAGGATATGCTCTGTGCTTGTGTTATTGACTTTGAAGGTTCTTGGGATCAGTTCTTGCCATTAGCGGAGTTTGCCTATAATAATAGTTATCAGTCGAGCCTTCAGATGCCTCCTTATGAGGCATTATAAGGTAGACGGTGTAGATCGTCAGTTGGATGGTTCGAGCAGGGAGAGACTCGGTTTTTGGGTACAGACTTAGTTCAGGAGGCGTTAGATAAGGTCAAGATTATTCAGGAGAGACTTCGTGCAACCTAGTCTAGGCAGAAGAGTCATGCCGATCGTAAGGTTCGTGATGTGGCATTCATGGTTGGAGAGAGAGTATTGCTTCGGGTATCACCCATGAAGGGTGTTATGAGGTTTGGGAAGAAAGGCAAGTTGATCCCTAGGTATATCGGGTCGTTTGAGATTCTTGATAAGGTGGGGGAGGTAGCTTATAGACTTGTGTTGCCTCAAGGGTTATCCTCAGTTCATCCGGTACTCCAGGTGTCTATGCTCCGAAAATATCATGGTGACCCGTCCCACGTGTTAGATTTCGGCTCTGTCCAATTGGACAATGACTTGACTTGTGAGGAGGAGCCGGTAGCCATTTTACACTGGCAGGTTCGTCAGTTGAGGTATAAGAGTTATCCTTCAGTTTGAGTGCATTGGAGAGGCCAGTCCATTGAGGAAGCCACTTGGGAGTCCGAGTCGGACATGCAGAGTAGATATCCACACGTGCTTGCCAATTCAGGTAATTTTCTATGTTCGTTCGAGGACAAACATTTGTTTTAGAGGTGGAGATTGTGATGATCCAAGGGGTCATTTTATGAATTTAGACTCCGTTCTAAGCTTAATATCCTTGAAAAAAATTATTTTAAATACCTCAATTTGCGCGCACAGTCTGGGCATGAAACCGGAAAGCTTTTATGTGAAAATATGAGAAATAATAATTTCTAGAGTTAAAAATTTGATTAAAGTTAACTTTGGTTAACATTTTGAGTAAACGAACTCGGATCAGCGTTCCGATGATCCCGGGAGGTCCGTAGTAAAATATGGGACTCGGGCGTATACCCGAAAATGAATTCCGAGGTCCCAAGCCTTAGAAATCAATTTTTGAAAGAAATTATTTTGCTGAATTATTAATGAAATAAAGAAATGAATTAACGTTTGAAACCGTTGGTATCGGGCCCGAATTTTAGTTCCGAAGCTCGATACAGTTTTTTTATGACATTTAAGCCTTGTATGCAAAATTTGGACAGAATTGGAATTTATTTGACGTGATTCAGATGTCCGATTGATAAATAGTAAACTTTAAGTGTTCTTGAGAAACATAATGAGTTTTGAGGTTTAATTCATAGTTTTACATGTTATTTTCAAGATTTGATCGTACGAGCAAGTCCATATGATGATTTTAGACTTGTGTTCATGTTTTCTTTAGAGCCCCGAGGGCTCGGTTGAGTTTCAAATATGTTTGGATTGTGTTGCGCTCGTTCTTTCTTATGCTTCAACGTCGTTTCTTCAAGCATAACTGATATCATATTAAATAAATAAGCTCCGATTTCTGTTTTGAATAAAGTATTAGATCCGTATCGTAATTATGGACCCGTAGCAAAAAGAATCATCGAATTTGGACATCGTATGATGATTTTATGGTCACTTTACTAAGGTTGCCAGATTTTTCAGGTTAATTACGAAATTGCCACTGACGGCGTATTAAAAATCTGCACTATTTGCAAATATTAAAACCTACATATCTCCTTCATTACCAGGTCAAATTGAGTGATTCAAAAGCCTAACTTGACTATAATTTTACAAAGAATATATTGGAGGCATAAAAATCGAGTTTTGGGATCGTTTGGCATGAGAAACGAGGCAGAATAGCTGGCAGAAAAATATATATAAAACATACAGACTTTTTTTTCTTCAAATTTTCGAACCCCACAGCCCTAGGAACGAATTTCTTTCCCAAATATCATCCCCAAGTCATAGGTAATCAATTCTAAACTTTACTCTTTCAATTGCTCATTTTTTTCATCACTTTTAAATCAAAAACTAATAATTTTTATGGTAAAAATTGAGGGTTTCGGTAGAATTAGAGAATTTTGTAAAAATCAAATCTTTACCTTGAATTGAGTTCGGATTTCGAAACTAATTGTATATTTGGGTTCGTGGGTGAATGGGTAAACGTAATTTGGTCCGAACCCCGAATTTAGACCAAGCGGGCCCGGGGTCGGGTTTTCACTTTTTTTGAGAAAACTTAGGAAAAATTATAAATTTTAATAAATTTAGTTCCTTTAGACTTAAATAATGATATTGAGTTAATTATGATTAGATTCGAGCAAGTTAGAGCAAGATTCTAAAGGAAAAGCTGTAATTGAGCAGTGAGTGACCTGCAAAATTGAGGTAAGTGTTTGGTCTAACTTTGACTTGAGGGAATAGGAATCCCCACTTATTTGCTATGTGATTGCATGTGTGTGGTGTATAGGTGAGGTGAAGAGTATCTATGCACCACCAAATGGTCTGTTGAACATGATCCATTCCCCGTTTCCAATTTAATTGACTCTTGTCTTAAATGTTCTATGTTCATTATTATTCCTATGACTACTAGGCCTTATTAAATTGTTGTTAGATATTATTTTGCTATTTTGGAAGAGCATTGGTTGCGTGTTTGGTTCCCTTGTGGTACAGAAAGGTTGGGCAGTTTGGCCCTATTTTTGGAAATATATATATTCACGTTGGTTTCATTTTTGATAATATTGAGGAAGTTGTGAGAAATGCAGTTTAGCTATTTTGTGATTGTTGAGGTTTACGTGGTTATTCAGTTTCATTTGGTTATTTCCAATTGTTGTTGAAAGTGTGTTAAAAGTGTTGGTTGTTCTCTTGATTCTAACATGGTACATAAAGACTGAGTTGGGTTGACAGTGTTACGGTGGTTATATATATCCTGGCTGGTTTTATTGTGGGATGATATTGGTTAAAGCATTGTGATGACCCAAAAGGTTATCTTGTGTAATTTAGCAACAAAAACTGTGTTCCGAGGCCCCGAAAGCCTCCGTTAACCTCACCTCAATGTGCGTGCATAGCCCGAGCGCGTAGCGGGAAAGTCTTTATGTGGAATTGTGTTGAACAGTTGGATTTATGATAATTAATGGAATAAAGTTGACTTTGGCCAACATTTTTTGGTAAACGGACCCGGACCCATGATTTGACTGTCCCGTTGGGTCCGTAGGAAAATATGGGATCTGGGCGTATGCCCGAAATCGAATTCCGAGGTCCCAAGTCCAAGAAATGAATTTTTAAAGTAAATTGTTATCTGAAAATAAGAAAGACTTTTGAAAATGAATTTTGATGTGAAATCTTTGTCAACGAGCCCGTATTATGGTTCCGGATCCCGAAACAGGTTCGATATGTGTTATGTGAGTTATCTGTAAAATTTGGAAAGAAACGGACTTGATTTGACGTGTTTCTGATCAAAATTGGGAAATTTAGAAGTTTATGAAGTTTGAGAAAATTCTATGAATTTTTAAGTTTAATTCATTGTTTTTATGTTATATTAATGGTTTAATTACTCGAATAAGTTAGTAAGATGATTTTGAAGTCATGTGTATATTTGGTTTTGAGCCCCGAGGGCTCGGGTGAGTTCCGGATAGGTGTCAGGGTGCAAAAGAGTTGGAAAATCTGGTTTTTTTTGAGCTGTTGCTGGTGTTTTACGATTTGCTCTATGCGATCGCGTAGGTTCATCTGCGATCACATAGAGTTAGGTGTAGGGGGAGGTCTGTTCCTCTATGCGATTGCATAGCACTGTTCGCGACACATAGAGGTATAGGAGGTCTGGGTGGGGGGCTGGCTAGGTACTCTTCGCGATCGCAAGGTCTAGTTCCCGATCGCATAGGGTGGAGTCCTTGAACTATGTGATCGCAGTCACTTGTTCGTGATCGCAGTGAGGGGGGATCCCAGGTTCTTCTTCGCGATCGCATTCTTTTAGCCGTGATCCCAGAATGTGGGGACCAGACTCTCTGCGATCGCATACCCATTCCCGCGATCGCGATGCCTATTTTTGCCCAGTTATTTTAAAAGCTCCAAAACAGAATACTATTACGGGATTATCACTTTTTCACCATCTTCTTCCTCTCCAAGCCCCCATAGGCGATTCTCAAGCGAGTATTCTTCCATAGCCACTTAGGTAAGTGATTCTAACACTAATTTCTTCCATTTTCCTTCATTAATCACTAGAATCTAGGGCTAAAATCATGAAATCAAGGTAGAATTAGGGGTTTTGGATAGAGTTAGGGTTATGGGCTTTTTGGGAATTCAAACTCGTTTTGGGGTCGGATTCTAAAACAAATTGTATATTCGGGTTCGTGGGGGAATGAGTGATCGGGTTTTGGTCCGAACCTTGGGTTTGGACCAAGCAGGCCCGAGGTCGAATTTTGATATTTTTGGAAGAATGATGGGAAATGCATAGTTAGGCTTTGGGATTGAATTATTGAGTCATTATTGATATTGTTGAGTCGATTATGTCTAGATA
>ML366434.1:0-23173 GCA_005239505.1 Nicotiana paniculata | reverse complement strand
AGTTAGGGGTAAAAGATCATCATCAGTGTACTCATTCAAAAAACTGTTATCAAATAAAATAGTTATGGATGATCTAGATCCTTGTATTTTTTCAAAAAACTGTTATCAAATAAAACAGTTACGAATAAGAAAACATTTCCCTCGTTCTTATTAGAAAACTGTTTCCAACAAAAATAGTTACGGGTAAAAACCCCAATCTTTATAAAAACTGTTACTACTGAAAAANTGTTAAACAAAAACAGTTGCAACATGAGTTTTAGACGATAATCAAACACATGTAAAATGTCGTGGAAGTTCAAACAAAAAACTTTCCTTGGAAACATTCTTAAACATGTGTAAAATTCCTATCACTCTATTGCATTATCATAAAGTTGAGACGTCTTATTCATGTCAATCATAAAGGGCCCTCTTCCATAAATTATGCCTACTATAAAAGGCACACATTTAATATGACACCGTGCCTATTACGAAAAGGTACGGGTAATCTAAAGCATTCTATATGCAAAACTCAGAGGTAAAACTAAAACCTCGAAAATGAAGCATGCAAAAGACTTAAAGAGTGAAACAGAAACTCAACAAAAGTCATACTAGCATTAATGTATTAAAACGGCTTAGCAAAAACTAAGTATTAACTTATACTTAGCCGTATAGAATTTTTATATACATTGTGGTGCCCCTAATTTATCATTTGGGGACTTTAAAGAAATCTAAATTTACCCCCGATGGGACTGGGGGTAACCACCAATTGAGACAAAGATAAAAAAAAGGATGAACCAACTAAACTTCTTCAAGAGTGGGGTTGACTTCACTGGCAGAAGGAGCGGGAGCAACTAGGGATGAAGAGGCACGAGTGAATGGAGTCTCACCATCAGGTGAAGAGAGGTTATGACCTTGTTGAGCCTTCTCCATGGCTTCCTTAGTTTTAGTTATTTCAGCACTAAGGTCGAAACCCTCTTGACTCATTTCCGTCAATGTGTCAAGGTGAGAATTCATGTACGCCCAGCTCACACCAAGAACAGCCACCTCTTCAAGATCTTCATAATCCCTTACCCATACTTGAAGCTCAGCTCTCAATCCGTCCTTCTCCACTTCAGCAGCTTCATGGACGGCCGTTAACGGTACAATCGACTCCTCTTGAGTTTGAACTTTATCTAAAGCCTTATGAAGTTCCTCTTGAGTACGAGTGAGTGATTGCACGAGCTCGCCTGAGTATTCCTCCTTCTACCTCAACAAGTGTTTCAAGTCTCTAATCTCTTCTGAGGCGCGGGACAGCTGCTCAGCAAACAAGGACTCCAGAACACTCTTGCCTTTATCAGCCTGACTGGAAGAAGCCTTCTCTACTTCCAGTTCTGCTGCCATGAGCCTCATCTTGCGCTTCAAGGTACTCCTTTCCTCTTCTAAGGCAACCATGTCAATACTTAGGCTATCATATTGTGCTTTCCAATTATCAGCATCGGCCTGCAACTCTTTTGTCTCCTGGTCCGTATGTGAGATCCTCTTCATAAGCTCCAGCCCTATAAGATTAATCTACAAGAAATAAACCAATCAGATGTGATAAATTTCATACACGAAAATGAAAGAGGATAACCTGCATCATACCTTCAAAGAAGTATGCACAACTTCATTGGCCCATGTAAGAGCATTGTGGCTGGCTAGCTTAGCTTTCTCAGTGGGACCTATCAAAGGCTTGAGCCACACTTCGAGCTCACCCGTTTTCTTAAAAAGATTCCCCTTAACTGGAACCTCTATTACCACCTACCGCATCTCTCTTTTGGAAAACCCTACTTCCCTAGAAGAAGGCATGGAAGCAGGCATAGATGAAACAACAACAGGCACGGAGGGTTGAGGAGCTGGAGAAGCCACGAGCAAAGCAACAGGCACAAAGGGTTGAAGAGTTAAGGAAGCTACGGGCAAAGCAACAGCAGAAGACGAAATAGCCAAAGGAGCAGATGAGACAACTTCTCTTAATGAAGCAGGAAAGACAGCAGCCAAAGGGACATCGTCAGGAGCAAGGTCAAAACCTTCATGGAACAGGCAATCCACAGACTTATGAATGGGGGAATGTGAAACATCTTCAAGGGTAGAGGGCTCATCCACAGACACGGAAGGTAAGGTCATGGGTGTAAACTCATCATCTGAAACCACCCGCCTTCTCCGTGGCCTGTGTAATAAAGCACCTTCTTCTTCTTCTTCTACGGAGCGAGACTCACCAATCTTCCTTCGAAGAAGATGAACAACCAATAATCTCTTGGGCCTGAGCCAAAGACATCTTCGGGATAGATGAAGCAGACACCCCACGAGCAGAGAACCCTATCAAAAGGTAAAAAGTTAAGCGACAAAGAAAGAAGAGATTCGAGTAAGGAAAGAATCAAGAACAAAAGCTTCACTTATCGTGGGTCTTTACATGCCAACCATACCTCCCAGCGAGGTACTTCCAAGATCTCTCTTCTAAAGGAGTAACGGACAATAATTTTTCTACCCAATCACGGATACTGGAGACATTCTCAAAAATATCCATGATTGCTGAGAGAAGGAGAAACAAATACGGTGTTAGTAAAACATCTCAAGTCAGAACGAGGAAAAGTAAATAGATGTGAGCTAAAGCATACTCACGTGCGCGATTCCACTTCTTAGGGAAGGGAAGATTTTATTCACCCATTAAACCAACAGTGGGTACAACAACATACCAGAGGTACCAACCCCTATCCTTATCATCTCCTGGGGTTACCGGCACTCTTTTTCTCCTAGCAGTCAGAGTAAAAACCCCTTCACGAAACAAGGTAGGAGAGTAGAGATGAATAAGATGGTTCAAAGTAAAAGGAACCGAGGCTAAAGAAGCTAAACTCCCAAGACATGCGACAACTCGCCACACAAGTGGACCAACTTGTCCTAAGCAGATATTGAAAAAACGGCAGAATTCAATTATGACTGGGTCAATGGGAGGTCTAAACCCTAGAGTAAAAGGGTACGTACAAACAAAAGAATATCCCGTCTTGTAAGATGTTATTCTTTGATTACTATTCGGAATGTAGAAAGGGAAATCATGCCTCCAAAAACATTCCCTACGAACAAGGGAAATCTGAACCTCAATTTATAAGGGTTGGATAGCTTTCGACAATCTTAAAGGAAGAAGATTGGTCTACAAGAACTTGATTATCTCTAGCAAAGACAAACTCAGCAGGGACAATTTCATCAACTCCAGGTTCACGAAGGCGTTCACCTCTACCTCTAGACAAAGACCGAGAAGCCCTAAACCTCGGAGAAACTAGATACCTAGCGGAAGGAGAGGGGACTATTTGAGAAGAAGAGGAGCCTCTCGAAGGAATGGATCCTAGACTCCTAAGTCTACCACCCCTCCGACTCCTAATTGGAGAAAAAGATGGCGTTAAATTATCAATATCTATTACTCCCTGAGGTTGGTTTGAAGAAGACATGTTTACAAAGGCAAGAAGAAAGTTCTTTACAAAAGACAAAGTTAGAAAGTGTTTCGTGGTAGCAAAGAAAAGAAGAAAGGTATTTATACTTGAGGAGAACCGTCAAACATGGAAAAATAATGATGGAAAGTCATAATTGAAGGTGTCACTTCGGGACTGACACAGTCACAAAAAGCCCTAAAAGGTGCCGAGTAAATGCAGAACCAATCCAAGAATGACACACGGTATGAGCATTAAATGAAAGTGACAAACGACGCCTATGGTTCAGAGAAGGATACAATCTTTCGAGGTAAAGTGGCGGCAAAATATTCCCGCCATAAATGAGTATCCACTTACCGAAATATTAATCGATAAATATATGGTAAGTGGGGGGACTATCTGTATTGGTAAAAAAAGAGTTTCACACGTAAGCCAACTTTTGACAACTCAGCCAGTTATGTGGACACAGGAGAACGCGACAGCTGGATGTGATTCTTTGAAGCGGTACGGAACAAAGAGGCACAATTCAATAAACCCTCGAGCTTATCAGCCACGGGAAACTCAACTGATCAAAACAGGGATGAGACACAGTCAGAATGAATCTGGACAAAGTTACAGGCAGATTCAAGAACCCACAATTGATTACTCGTACGTTATGTAACCGTAGCCCAATTATCGTTATCCTTTGTAACGCCTCATTAATGTCATAATTAGTCATTAATGGGCAACCATAGCAAGAGTGGTACATTATATCAAGGAATCTCCTATATAAGGGAGGGGAATACAACTTGTAAAGGCATCTGATTCTCGAATACAATCTACTTTGCTTTTCTATATTGCTGCAATATTGTCTATTATTCATTTTCTCTCGATTTCTTTGATTGTCAGTAACCCGCGTTCATCCTAGTAATAGCTTTAGTCAAAGGATCTAATTCTTTGGTTAAACACTTTTATGAATAGCTAATTTTTTATCTAGAGTTTTGATGGAACCTTTGTAGGATAAATTCTTGTTATATTTTTATATAGTTGAGCCGTTGGATTTCTCTACTTGTTCAACTACATTTATATTGTGGTTGATTGAAGAGCTCTCAATCGACTGTGCCTATTTAGTGTTTATTACTCGGGAGAGAGTGCATATTTAGGTAGTTGTTGAACAACATCACTCCCGATGTATATAAGGGATCAATACGAAGGTTTAAAGGTGGGATTAGGGATAACGAAACCTTGGGTGCGATCTAAGTGAGCCATACCTAATGCCAGCTAGCGTAATTCGGGAGAATATGTCTAGTAAATTGTGGTAGTTACTCGGGAGAGAATTACAACACGCAGAGCACTCATGATCGGTAGAGAATACTTAGGCAAAATTATAGAAGATGTAGTGGGAAGGACTCCGACAATTGGGAAAATCATAACTCTAGACCTCCTTAATCTTTTCTCCAACCCGTAGTATCTTTAGTGCTAATTTACTATTTTAGTTAGTTAGTTAGTTAGTTAAACACAAGAATCTAAATATCTATAAGTTCGGAATTCAAACTTGTATTCTTGGTGATAGTGACTAAGCCTTAGTTCTCTGTGAAATTCGACTCCGAACTTATAAACCGGATTATATTTGCAACGATCGCTTAGTCCTTTTTAAAGGTATAGTTGGGCGTGATCAATTACCTATCTCAGTTGGAATGTGTTGGCTCATATTCTTGTTTCTTTATGATTGCAATCTCCTACATATTTAAACCAGGATTTGTCATTTGATGAAAGAGGTGTAAAGATTTGTCAAAATGCTAAATTCTGGCGGAATTAAATTCCAATACTGGTTAGCTGAAGCTTAGTTTGCTTTCCTTTTAAGCCTCTTCAGGGCGGATCTACTTTACAAATTGGGGTTCACATGAACCCATGGACTTTCCAATAAATCAGTTTTTTCATGTACATAATTTATAAAAATGGTCTAATATTATCTTTACGAACCAATGCTCTATAAAGTTAAGTGGTGCACTGGTTAGATGATTATTTTATTTCCCAAAGGACAGGAGACCGAATCCTCTTGGACATTTTCGTCCTACAGTCTTCTTTCTTTCTTTCATTTGTTTTCCAACTCACATGCTACTCGCTACTCCCTTATTTTTCTCTTTCATCTTTTTTCTAATATCTATTATTCTCCGTAATCCCAATTTATGCCAACCTACAGAAGAGGCTGCCTCTTCTACAAAAAACGCAATAACAACACTACTAAGAGTAAGGTTAGCAGGATTAAAGACAACATGACCATGGATTAATTCTCTTCCATTATCATCTGTTTTTTTTATTCCACCTAAATTCGTTATCACCTATGTTTTATGGACTCGTCAAAATGTTGCCGCACCTTTGTTAGATCCGACACGCATCCAACGACATTTTCGAAAAGTCTAAGCAAAGGTTATCACTTATTCATCCATGAAATTAGGCATAGATGATGGAGATATGTTAATGGATAATCTCTAATTGCAAACTCATTCCATTTTAGGAGGATTAATAGAAAATGAATCCTTATTTTTATGAAACAAGAAAAGGAGTCTTAGCCCAACAATAGAGACACACAAAATTTGAGCATAACAATTTTCGCTTACTTTGGTTTTGATTATTTGCGAATGTTTGGAGCACTAATTCAACGGAAAAAACAATTGTAGGACAGATTTAGCCTCAATAATTGCAATTTTTATCACTTGGCTTGAAGCAGTTATTCTTTTTCTTAAGTCATCAAAACTTTTGCTCCTGCATGGATTCTAGAAGAGTCAGAAAACAACATAAAGCGCTGCAACTTGAACTCTTGACCTTGACACAAGGCAAAAGAAGCAGAAGAAAAGCAAAGGAATTTCTTTTACTTTTACTCAACTTAAATATTTCTACCATTTTACAACTGCAATATCTGTTTAAAGAACTCTTGACATTTATTGCATGTTTATAGAGATATGAGTTTGACACATAATCCTCTCTACTTTCATCTTTAAGATATCATTTTGTTGGCATGCATTGCAGTGTATAATCAAATGTGAGAAGCATTATTAAAGATCTTTCACGAGCTACCAGAACTATGCAAAGTAATACAGCTAACATCAGTACATAGCAAACGTGAAACTCGTTTATTACTTATTGGCACGAGAAAATTGAAGTATATAGTACATGATATATACACTCTGGTACGAGAGCTCAGAATCCTTCAGGTTGAAACACTTAACTAAATAAGCATTAAGCACACTAACAACACACAAATACTAATTTTGTCTTGGAAATTCTCACTAATTTCTTATTCTTGCTTCACAACCACTTGGCATCAGAACTTGCTCTTTTCCATACACAAACACCTTATATCTCGAGGAAGCTTTTCGCCTTCATGGAGGTTATCTGATAACCAGGTGGATCCATTGACAACATAAGTGCATTGTTGGCCTTGATTTTGGAGTTTCCAGTAAACAAGAGCTCGCTAGCTTGATGATAAAAACCAAAACCTCTTTTACTTCATCTTCAGGATTTGGAAGGCGTTGGTCCAGCAAATCGCTAAGCTGCACATGATCTCTAGTAGATGAATTTGCTAGCAGAGAAATGTATTCCCCAAGATGCTTTCCCTTGATTATCTCCAATGCTAATACTCCAAAGCTATAGACATCACACATTTCTGTAACCTTCATTGTGTAGGCAAGCTCTGAAAATACAGTTCCCGAAGAAGTATTAACTACTTAAACGTGTATATGAGATCAAAACAGTATAGAGTTCCCCTTGAATTCATGAATTTGAGAAAAGATAAGGAGGAAAATCTTACCTGGTGCGACGTAGCCATATGTGCCTGCAAGTGCAGTACAATTGGATGATTCTGGATTGAGAAGCTTAGCTATTCCGAAGTCTGAAACACGAGCTTCATACTCAGGATCAAGCAAAATATTATTGCTTGATATGTCTCGATGAACTATTGGTGGCGAGCAATCCTGGTGCAAGTAAGATAAAGCAAAAGCAACACCTTTGATGATATTCACCCTCTTAAGCCAATCCAATTTCTTGGACTCCACTTCATTGCTCAAGATACTAAACAAACTCCCTCTCTCCACGTACTCGTAAACTAAGAACGAGTGTTTTGCATTCGAACAAAAGCCATAGAGTTTCACAATGTTCCGATGTTTAATCCTTGTCAATGCCCTTACCTCATTCATGAAGCTTTTGAGATGTGTATTTTCAAATGAAGAATGAAGTCTCTTAACAGCTACATTCTCAAATGATGGAAGCTTTGCCTTGTAAACGCTTCCGGACCCTCCTTTCCCGATGCAAAACACTGCATCAAACTCCTTTGTGGCTTTTAAGATATCCCAGTACAGTGCACTTCCATGTAACGTGGATATCAAGAGCAAACCATTATCTTCATCAACATCAACAACATCACTGGAATCCCGTCTTTCAATGTCTCCAACTCTTCTTCTTTTATCACACATTAGCAGAACAGCAATGAAAGTACAGAGAAGTACTAGTGCTCCCATAACAGGAAGTACAGTGACGAGGATGAGTTTACGTCTTGAGTGCTTCTCCACCACAGAAAATGGACTTTCGCAAGGCTGGAATCCCGTTACATTACCACAAAGACCTTTATTACCTTCTAATGAGGCATTCATAAAAGCTTTATTATTTGGTATTGGACCTTCCAACTCATTGTATGACAATATGACATCCTGCAAACCACTCAATCTTATAAATTCTTTAGGAATGCGGCCAGAGAGGTCATTGTGGGAAAGGTTGATGATTGCCAAGTCCTGCAACTGGGCCAATTGAGGGGGTATTTCTCCAACAAGAAGATTATGGCTCAAATCAAGCACACTAAGATGAGTTATCCTTCCTATCTTCATCGGAATTTTCTGGCCAAATCTGTTGCTGCTCAGGTTCAAGTGAATCAGCTTCATGTAATCTCCTACAAACATCGGGATTGACCCATTAAATCCATTGCCTGAAAAATCAAGGGTTTCTAACATTATTAGTGACCCAAGTTCCCCAGGTATACTGCCAGAAATTTTGTTGTTTTGCACAAAAAGATTAACTAGAGAGGTCAATTTTCCAAATTCCTTGGGAATCTGCCCAACCAAATGATTTGATGCAAGATCAAGTCCTAGTAGCCCTCTGAGGTTTCCAATCTCTGGCGGTATGCTGCCACTAATGTTATTTCTGGCTATCCGCAGATCAGTCAAATTCTTGCATTTTCCCCAGTTGCTGCTGAGTTCACCATGAAAATCATTGTCGCTCAAATTAATGAACTGAAGCTCTGGATAGATACCAAAAGCTTCAGATAAATTCCCAGTGAAACTGTTGTTATCAAAGCGAACCCTTTTGAAACTCGAGCACTTGCTCAAGCTTCTTGGAATTGGCCCCGACAGCTTGTTACTATTCACCGTGAAGTTCTCAAGTTTTCCACCTTGGCAAAGATTCTCAGGCAAATGGCCTGAAAATTGGTTTTCATCCATTTCCAGGACAACCAAGTTATCCAAATAGGCAAGTTCTGGTGGAATGGAACCCGAAAGTTTATTTTCCCGGAGAAACAGAGTTTGCAAGTTTCTCAAATTGCCCAAGGAAGCTGGAATTGACCCAGTAAGTTGATTACCAGATAATTGCAGATCAGTGAGGTTTTTCAAATTCCCCAACTTACTAGGAATGGAACCAGAAAGCTGGTTATTGTAAAGGTGCAAGAGTTGGAGCTCAGTTAAGTCACCTATCGTTTGGGGAATTGTACCAGAAAGAGAGTTTTTTTTTAAGCTTAAACTCTGAAGTGACTTCATCTTTCCAATTTCAACAGGAATGGGACCAGACAATTCATTAGAGAAAGCATAGAACACTTCTGCTTTGATCAAGTTACCTATTTCTGGAGGAATATGACCTGTTAACTGGTTTGTATCGAGATAAGCCTCAACAAGATTAACGAGTTTCCCTATTGCTGCTGGAATGGAGCCAGAAAGCTGATTATCATAAAGATACAAAGAAGATAGGTTGTTCAAATTCCACAATGAAGCAGGAATTGAACCATTAAGAAAGTTGGTATTCAAAGCTAGCTGAGTAAGAGACCTTAGGTGACCTACTTCTTCCGGAATGGAACCATTTAACTGGTTGTCAAAGATATGAAGGATCTCAAGCTTTGTTAGTGAGCCTATTTGTGGTGGAATTGTGCCCGAAATATGGTTGATGGACAAGTCAAGATAAACTAGATTAGTGAGTTTACCTATTTCAGGAGGGATTGTGCCAGAGAGCTGATTCATGCTAAGATCAACATATTCAAGAAAAGGGAGAGACGAAAATGGAAAATCATAGAGTGTGCCAACAACACTAGCATTTGTAATATTCAACGTGTTGACCCTACCATTTAAGCATGTAACTCCATACCAACCCCTGCATGCATCAGAACCTGTCGCTCCGACGCTGGAAGAATTCTTGGAACGAACAGGACTTAGTTTCCATGAAGCCAATAAGGTATTATTCTGGTTTTGGAAAGTTGCTTTCCATTTTAGGAGACCAGTTGCTTCCTCAGTGGAAGCAAAAGAAACTGTGAAGAGATATAAGAGACTAAAAAACTGAAGGAAATAAAATATTCTGTGAACCTTCATTATGGGCTAAAGGATTAATTTCAGTTGATTGTTTTGGTTATTGATGAACTTTTGGAGGAGTAGAGTTTTATAGTATAGTGAATCATTACAAGTCTTGCGAGTCAATGGGTATTTAGTTTCTCAGCTTGTGAAATACGGGTAGAACGACTTCATCAAGTCAATGAGTCAATGTCTCACTATCCATAGAAGTAAAGAAGAAGGAAAAAGGAATAGCATTCCAATTGGCCAAGATTTAAATTTGTGGAAATATAGAGAGATTCTTCTCCAGAATTATTCAAAAGTCTTTTGCATTGACAAACTACCGGACATACCTGTCAATACTTGTATCATCTTCGTGGGCCACGTAATGTAATATTATTGCAAGTTTTTCTCGGAAGAAAAGTCACACACACACACACCAGATCTGCTTACTTGGGAAAATTCTCCGGCTATCACCTCTGATGCTTCCGCCGGTCGTTCTTCTAAAAAACAAGCATTTTTAAAAAGAAGTTAAATTGAAGCAGCCTACAAGGTGGAACAGAATTAAACTTGACGATGAAAATTGCTGAAAAGGAAATAATTTCTAAAAGAATCTAACTGCTTGCTTCGATGGTTGTTACACGTCATAATGTATGATATTGTATCGTATTGTACTGTATCGTTTGAAAAATACAATTTGGATAGATGGTATCTTTTGTCGTAGTTTCATGATATCATGAACCAACAATATGAAGAATAAATTTACAATATTATAAAGAAAATTATGATACGTGATAAATTTATTATATAAAAAGGTAGGGTAAATTGATAAAATAAAATTATTTACTAATAGCGAAGGGTGAGATGAGAAAAAAAGATAAGATAATGATGCAACCACACCAAATTGGTCATTACATAAAGTGACACATTTTGTCGTTACGTAGCGACATATTTAACGATATGATATAATAAAATTTAAGTAATAACCAAAAGAAACATTGTGCTTAAAGTAATAATACGATACAACATAATAGGTAACCACCGTCAGTATCGAGACAAGTTCGGAATGTTAGGCTGAGCGTAGACTAGTCTGTTCAAGCAGTCACAGACTTGCTAAAGCTAAAAACGGAACTTAGCTTCTCACTGACTACATCAGAAGCGATTTCCTCAACTTCAAATACAATGCGAGATCCAAACAAGCCGTAAGCGAAAAGGAAAATGAATTGAGAGAGTGTCATAGACAATTGCTGAAAGCTCCTGAACTGGGCTGTAAAGGAAGAACGGAAAAAGCCTAAAAATGCACTCAACTTATAGAAATGGCCAATCGATGTCATCCGTTAAAAGTTTGCTATTTTCATGCCACTACCGTTACACATTTGACTCATCTATACCATTATTTGACTAATGGCTGAAATTTTATTTTTTTAATATTTATAAGACCCACATTTCCACGTGTCCTGTCATTATTGGTCTGACTTAACCCATGCCCTACATAATTTTAACCTTGGTTAGGTCTATCTACCCAAATCCAACCGGGTTAAAATAAAACTAAATCATTAACCCAACCTAACCCTTCATACCAAATCCCCTTCACTCTCCGTCGTCTCTTTCATCAAAGAAATCTCATTTCTCAAAAATCCCTCTTTAGTCTTACTAGATTTTCGAACGGAAGCAAGGCTATTGTCAAAGGTGGCTTCAAAATTCGATTTTGTTGGAAGATTGATGTAATTATCAAGGTTAGTAGATCCAAAAACTTATTTAATTTGGTGAGTGGGGTATAATAGGGTGGGCGTAAATCTGTTCATGTGGGGATTGATGTACATGTGGGGTTACTTGCTTTTGTCTTTGATTTGGGGTTTGTCTTTCAAATGATGTGCATATGGGGTTTAATTGTATGTTTTTGTTCTTTCCTATGCCGGTCCCCCAAATAATTGTCTTTCTAGGGTTTTATTATTCTTGTATTTTTAATTGCCGAAATGTGTAATTCTGATTTATTCCTTCAAATTTCTATTTTGTTTTCCTTTTGCATGTGAACTTTCTTGAAGCATGACTGACACAGTGGACGTGTATTTCAACTATGGGGGTGAATCGGTAATTTCTCCAGAAATATTGTATAATAAGAGGTTGGTCCATATGTGGAATAGGTTTGACCTGGATTTGTTGTCTTATAAAGATTTATGTGAAGAATTTACAAAATAGTTAGGGTTTACTGAAGTGAAACAACTTTTAGTTGCTGGGCCGTCAGGTAGGTTCTATATAATTGATGGAGATGATGGTATCAGAGCATTACAGTGTCTTGTTACAGGTTCTATATGTAGGTTCAAAATCATAAAATTGTTTGTTGTAGATGAGTTAGAGTCAACTGTCCATACTCAAAGTATTCTGTATCATACTGAAATATTCCATGTAGATGTTGAAGCAGTATCTAAAAATGAGCATGTTATTGGGGATTATAATTTTGATGTTGATGCTCCATCTGATGTTGAATATGATTCTGAAGGACATGAGGTTATTAGCAAACAAAGAAGGAGGGTAGTGAATGATAGATTGGAGAACTTTAAGGAGTTGGATAACGGCAAGACATTTAAAGATATTGTGGAAGCTAGAAGGGTAGTGAACTAATATGCAATTGCTAATGGGTATGGCTTGAAGATTGAAAAAACAGATCCTACTAGGGCTAGATATACTTGTGAGGTTGAATACCCTTTTAGATGTTCTATATCAAGGGATAAAAATACTAATGAGTTTAGTATCAAAACTTGAAGGCAGAACATAATTGTAATCCTTGTTATAAAAATCCAAGGGCTGATGCTAAGACATTAGAGCAATACTTCAAGAATAAACTACAAAACAATCCCAAGTATACTATTAAGGATATGAGAGGAGAATTAGAGAATAATTTTAAGCTTAATGTGACAAGATCTAACCTTAAAAAGGCTAAGGTGATGATCCTTGAGAAGTTAGATGGGAGTTTCAAGGATGAATATAACAAGCTTGAAGCCTATGGTCAAGAACGAAGATTGTCTAATCCTAGGAGTGATGTTGCAATCAACATATCAAAGGATGCTTTGGAAGAAGGAAAAAGGAGGTTCTTGAGATTGTACATATGTTTCCAAGCTTTGAAGCTAGGCTTCAAAAGTGGATTGAGACCACTTATTGGTTTGGATGGTATTTTCTTGAAGGAAAAATGCAAGGGTCAGCTATTGCTGGCAATGGGACAGGATTCTATGAATCAGTTTTATCCACTTGCTTCGGCAGTGATTTACAAGGAAACAAGCAGGACCTGGAGTTGGTTTGTTGAAGTTTTGAAGAGGTCTTTGGACCTAAATAATGGGGCTGGAATGACATTTATATTACACATGCAAAATGTACCATTTCTGTTTTCAATTATGTTTTCAATTATGCGTTTTTCATTTCTGTTTTCTATACTGCTTTCTCTTTAGTTGGCAGGTTGTTTACTAACTATTGTCTTTGGTTGGCAGGGCAGTGGGGATGGACCTAGTTCAAAAAAGAGGAAAGATGTGGACAATACCCCCACATTGACATCTTCAGAAGATGAAGCACAAGAGCTTGGACAAAGTTTATTGTTTGGTGAAGCATTATTTGAAACTGAAGTGGGAACACAACAGTCACAACAATCAGTATTTAACACTCAAGCTAGAACACAAGAGTTCAGCAGTTATGGACCTGATGTTGGAGATGATGAAGACCCAACAATTAGGCCGATGGTTATATCTGAGACTGACACAAGACTAGCCATGAGGAAGGTACAGATGAATGCAACTGGTACAAGAAGGATCCAGTTTACTGGAGATGAAACAGGTGCATCAACACCAATGAACCTGCCTTATTCACCAACAAAGGCTACTGGAATGGAAAACCAGCAATTACTTCAAACCAACTTCAAGCAGAAGTTAGGGAAAAAAAGTACAAAATGAAGGCAAGGAAGGGCCAAGGAGAACAAGCAGATGATTGAACGCTAGTTTACTGTTTTTGTAATTAGCACTAGCAGCTAGACTGTTTAAAGTACTATTTTTTTAATTAGCACTAGCATCTTGACTGTTTAAAATACTATTTTTTGTAATTAGCACTAGCAGATAACCTACTTTGTAATGTTAAGTTAACCAAAATACTGTGTGAATACAGTTTGAACAGTTTTGTAATTCAATTTTTGAAACTGCTGAATGTCCAGTTTTTACAGTTTGGTTTAGCTTCAATTATGTGCAGTGTTTATGTACAGTTTTTATGTGCAATTTTTATGTCCAGTTTTTGCAGTTTGGTTTAGCTTCAATTATGTGCAGTTATGCAGTTTGAATGTACAGTTTTTATGTGCATTTTGTACAGTTTAGTTTTATTGATCTGATGCATCTAGGTATGTGCATTAGCTTTAGATTATCTCATCTGCAGTTGAGATACAATACATCTTAGTCCTATATCTGCTTTACCAAGTCTAGCTGATACTAACACACTGCTACTCTGTGTGGTGAACAATTTTAATAACGTTTGAATACATAGACTATTACATGATTCGAAAATATTGGAGACAAGTTCACAACATAGACTATTACATGATTTGGGAAGATTGGAGACAAGTTCATAACATAGACTATTATATGAAGTAAAATTTACATAGCACAAACATATACCTAACAAAAGACCAAACAATAGAATTCTAAGCACTGATTATTACATGGATCATTTGGTAGCCCATGCTTCCATGAACACAATAAGGCAAGTGAACAACCAAATCAAGAAAATCGACTATCGGAATACTTTTCCCCTCAACTCCACAATATTCAAGTTATCCTCAATAGCAGACGCTTCAAGTGCATCCTATCTTTCCCTCAACTCTGTTATCGTTACAACATCAATAACAACATAAGCTTCTAAATCATCTATCTTCTTCAACAACCTATTTCTTTCAATTTCAAAAGCTTCTAATTTCCTCCTTCGACTGCTAATGACGATTGCAGCTCGCGGGGGAAAATTCAACATCGTCCTATTCCCAATACCCACAACCTTGTTTCTGCCAAGTAATTATACAATAAAAATCACAGATTATGTTCGATTGTTGATACCCAATTGTTTCCTCAAAATATTTTAAATTTACATATATAGCTTCAAAATCATGTATCAATAGCAATTGATATTTTTTCACAATTTTTCTATATTTGTATTAATCTATACAGTATTTTATTGCCAAAAAATAATTATAAAATTGCATTACAAATGATTTAGAAATTATTTCTTGGTTTCATTAATTACTTTTGGTCTTATTAAGATCAAATTATTTCATAATTAGTCAAATTGGTATATTTTGGCTATAATTGCAATAACATTGCAATTATAGCTCAATCATACTATTTTATACCATTTTTATCCAGAAATTAATTATTTATATTTTTAAAATACTAAGTAATCATTCTTAATTATTTTCTACGCATGAAATTCATTTTTATAATTAACAACTATTTTCTATAAATTGTTTTAATTAATTTACATAAGGTATTTAATAGATAGCCACTTCCATTTCATTTATAACCTAATTAGACCAGACCCAAGTCTGATTAAAACGGCCCAAACACCCAGGCCCAATACATTTATCCTACCCAACCCAATACCCCACTTCAATCCTGATTCTTTAATTAATCCAAATGCCCCCCACAAACCCTCATTTCTCTCATCTTCTATCCGCCGTCATCCCCTTCCCCTTCTCTCTCAAATCCTCTCTGCATCAAACTCTAATCCCCTCTCCATTCTCTGGTTTTCTGGTAACAATGGCGGTTCCCTACCCCCTATCCTCTATGGCTTCTCTTTATGGCTCGATTCTTGCATCCCTGAGGTCTTCAAGGGACCGGTTGGTTATTCATCCACCTCCGGGGTCCGTGCTCACCTCCCATGGCTTTTATGTCATTCTCAGGTCGTCCATGACCATTTGAGTAAGATCCTCCCATCTCCGGCTAGTTTCTGTGGTTTCTAAGCCGACTCTCTCTCTCTCTCTTTGGGTTCTCTCTCTGAAACCCTAATTTTAACACTGGATTTCTTATATCTGCAATAGATCTAAGTATATTCCGAGTTATTTTGCTGTTTTCTTAAAGATTTTCTGATTTTCCTAAAGCATCTCTTCATCTTCAAACAAGGGTTTCTTAACCCCTTTTCAAAAAATGATTCTTCTTCTGACTTTAGTGTTATTCTCTGATTTTTCACTGTCTTTAAACGATTTGTTTAAGTTTTTCCTTCATCTAATTTTATTATGTTGAAAACCCTAAGTTTCTTGGTTTAATCTTTGGGTTCTGAGTTTATCTTTACTGTTCGTTCTTTCAAACTTGTTTGCATGTTTGATTCTCGTGAATCTGATTCGATTAATCTAAGTATTTTTGTGATTTTCACCCTGTTTAACTTACTAGGATTTCTGATTCTGCCTATTTCTGCCTATTATGTGCTTACCTCGCTTACTCTCAAAGGTTTATGTTTATCAGTACTACATTCCAGTTTGAATCCCTGATTCTATATGATCTTTAATTTACTATGTCTATTAGGGTTCTAATTCTTGCCTTATGCCTTGCTATCATGTGTTTATTCTGTGCAAGTTGTGTTGATCCCCCTAATAAGTACTATTTCTTATTTGAACCCTTGATTCCCTGTGATTGATACCTTTCACTAATCCCTTATGATGATTTCCCTGCTGATTTTTCGACCTTAGCTTATTTCTTGCCTTATTTTATGGTCGACTATGTTGTCAAATTAATTCTTATGTTATTTTCTTAATTAGAATCATCTGAACCTAGCCTCAATTACATGTTCTATACTGGAACTGTGCTGAAATTATTTCCTTATTGTGTTATATTCCAGTCATATGGTATATTTCCTTATTTATTGCATGTCTATTACCGTTCAAAGTTACTCCTTAATTGAAGGGAATACTTATATTGATCTTATGTTGATTGATTCTGATTCCCCAATCACTGTCTGACTTTGATTGTTACCTTATCCTACCTAGTTTCAAACTATTATATATGCTCTCTCTCTCATTAACATTAAACGGAGACGAACACATTAGTTCAAACTCTATCTCTTACACTCACAACTTTCTGCTCTCTTTTTGTGTCACTTACTATTATTCTAGTTAGCCGGCTGCAAGCCAAGGCTAACTATTGTGCTCTCTTACCCCTTCACCTTTGTGTTTACTGTCCCTTTAATGGTATGTTCTAATTTTTAATGGGAAAAAAGCATCTTCTGTTGCCCAGGTAGTAACTACTTTACAGGAAAGGGGGAGCGATGGAATAGACTATTGTGGTAGCCGAAAGGGCGGAATTTAAGTCCCAAAACCAATATGTTCCTTTTACTACTTCAGTTTATCATGTTCCTGATCTGTTTCTATCTATTGTTTTGCTGTTCAACATGTAATTGACCTCTTTGAATCATTGCTTCATCTAGTATGCTAATTATGTCTTAACTCTTTAGGATTAGCATGTTCTTATAAACCTGTAATCTGATTCAATACGACTCAATTCTGTTTTGATGCTTGTGTACTAGTAGCCTAGTTCTGGTATGCCTTATTGATTTGTTACCCTAAGTTGCCCGGATGCTATGATCAATCATGTTTAGTGCTTTTATGTCCTCACTGCTACTATGAAATCCTATACTATGTCATCTCCCAATCCCATGAACCCCCTAAGCACTTCTGATTCTGTGACTATGTTCTAATTAGCATTCCTGAATTCGTGTCTTACTATTTACACAATTAGCTACCCCTTAATTGCAAGAGACATATGTTTATTATATGTGTATTATGTGTCCCCAGTCCCTAATTATCCCTGTGTGAAGGGTTGTTATTTTAGTGTTGCTGAACCTGTTTGGCTCTGTGTTTGATCTATTGTTCGTTTGATTTCACCACTCATATCAAAATTGTTTTACTGCTAAACAACTCTGCTATTTTATAAAACTACTGCAACTGAATCCCTTCTTTCAAATACTGCTTTCCTACTAAATCCTTTTCAAAACTATGTCAAACGCTCTTACTCTACTCTTAGGTCCTTAGGTTCTGCCTCTCCAGTGTATGACTGCCTTGGGATTCCTGTGAGATCCCTCTGAACTCTGATGCACTGGAGCTGGCCCTTCCACACTGCACTTACTCAATTATGGTTATGAAATCTGGGTGTGAGCACTGCACGGGATCCCTTGAGGTCCTTAGGGAACTCTGACACATCCGGATATGAGAAAGGCTATGAAATATTTGGGCACTTGAGGTTCTGGGAATCTGGGCCTGTTTTCAGGTTCCCTATAGTTTAACTTCTTCTTTTCTTTTATCTATTTATGTAATTTATTCATCTGGTCTGTAATAATTATTATAAATGAATACTGGGGGATGGCTAGTGAAATTAGGGGTAGCGATATGATCTTATCAATGCCACTGAGTAGAAATCATGCCTTAGGCTATTCCCTATATCTGCATTAGAATCCATACTTAGGACTGACATGTTCATTCAAACCATGCCAAACATAGATATTGTGTCTTTAAGGCTTTCATGTTTACTGCTTTAACGTACAACATGTCCTTAATTTATGCTTATGCCTACCACTTAGAAATCATGCTCCTAGGATGATAAAATTAATACTCTTGTGCATTCAAAACATGTCCCAATCATCCTGTAACTCTTTGTGTATTTTAGAAATCATGCTTTAGGAATCCTGTGCATCCTGAAATTATGTCTTAGCCATCCTGCATTTATATGTGCATATTAGATACCATGCTCTAGGATTTCGTCTCCATTTACTTAACTACGCCTAGTTTAAACTGCTGAATCATGAAAAGGTATAAGATAGACTCACATATGATTATCATGTCTGCTCTTAATAGAAATTGGTAATTATCTCAGCATTCTCAAATTTACATCATTTAGAACAACATGTTTTAGGTAAAACAACCTCTGAACTGTCTAATAGTTCTGGTAGTTATTACGTACAACCTCACACCTAGGAAAGCCTTAGGTAATCAATCTCTTAAAAGATATGAATATTGTTTTGATTGCGTATACTGTCTAAAGGCTAACAGGTTTTAAAATCAGTAGGCAAACTGATTAGGTCCTTGCTATTGAGTTTATAAACAAGCTGCATACTTCTGTGCATTGATATTCACTTAGATATCATGTCTTAGGATTCTGTCTAATAAAACTGCCTCTTCTTTGTGTTTGAGACATGCTGCTTATGTGCATTATCTGTGGAGGTAAATCTGAGCCTCTTAACTGCTTTTCCTGCATTTATTTGTAAAGTCCTATTTGTTCTTGCTTGTCGCTTGGAACTTTATCCTTTTAACCTTAGGGAGTTTTTGACTAGAATTTCCCATATTTAGAGGTCCTAAATTCCTCCAGGGCCATTAAGAAAGGACTGTTAACAACACGCATAGGGGTTGTTAAATAAACTCACTTAATAACTGCTAAGGGGTGGGAAAGGGTAGACATGGATATGATATCCGGTGCGCTAATTCCACGAGTAGCCCCTCTTCTGAAGAGTGATTACCGGGCATTGTACTGATCTGATCCTATAGGATAAACAACCTAGGACCCCCCCATCCCTTACACATGTGTGCTTAGATTGTAAAACCTCCGGAATTTTGTATATGTGCTTAGACTTTAAATCTTTTAAACTTAAGCACATATGTGTGCTTGGACTGCAAATCTTCTCAAAACCTTCACCTATTTACCTATGTGTTTATTGCTTATATGCTATTTGTTCACAAAGTTTGTTTGGGACTGGAACCACAATTGTGGACTTCAAGGGGTTCCTAACAAATTCCCCTTGAAGTAATTTCAAGCCCTTACCCTATCTCTGGTTATCTAATCTGTGTTTGTAAATAACCTTTAGTAGGTGCCCTAACGCACCTTAAAAATCGTTAGGTGGCGACTCTTCTATTCCTTATCTCTTTTCCAAAAGGAAACAAGTTGTCCCAATAATGTCGAATACCCTGACCGATCCGAAAGGGGAGGAAAGAGGGGGGGCGCGACACCGATAAAAATAAAATATTACACAGTAAAATTGTGAATTGCATTATGTAAATTATACTTACTTCAGGCAATGGACACTTGTAAAAACGTCTCCCCCAGTTCATAGGAGTTGTCTCCGTAAAATTATGCGCTACAAATCCACAACAACACTTCCTCTTTGAGTCAATTGAGCCTATTGACCCAGCAGACATTTTGAACTCTTTAACAATAAAAAGTTACATTGGGGGAGACGTAAAATGATGCGCTAGAGAGCTAGGGTTACAATATCATAATGATAATGGACAAATTAAATTTAATGGAGGTTTTAGGGTTGCTGATTTGGGAAAGACGACTAGAGAGTGAAGGGGATTTGGTATGAAGGGTTAGGTTAGGGTTAATGATTTGGGTATGTTTTAACCGGGTTGGGTTTGGGTAGATAGACCTAACCAAGGTTAAAATTATGTAAGGTAGGGGTTAAGTCAGACCAATAATGACAGGACACGTAGAAATGTGGGTCTTATAAATATTTAAAAAAATTTCATCCATTAGTCAAACAATGATATAGATGGACCAAATGTGTAACGGTAATGGCATGGAAATAGCGAGCTTTTAACGGATGGCATTGTAACACCCCGTAAAATCGGCTTAGGTATGAATGTGTTAAATGAGTAGTAAGGTTATATTTTGGACATGTGAAGTTCTATTGGTATGAGTATGGGTGTAAATAGTTATTTTAGAATCAAGACGAAGAGTGAGGTATACAGGATTTGATAAAATCTACGAAGTTTACAAAAGGTCACTCTTTCAAGAGGTTTAGTGAAAAAGGTGTAAGGTATATGGGAAAACTCAAAATATAAAAGTTGTAGGCATTTGAAATATATTTCCAACGATATATTTTGGAGACCAAACAGATCTCTGCGTAAAAAGTTATGTTTGTTTTACAGAACAGTGCGCAATATCCGCGCCCGAGCGCGGCCGCGAACATGCGACAGGGTTCCTGCCATTTTCCGTGGTCATCAGGCCTAGAGGTGCGCATGGGCGTACATGGGGAGTCATTTTTAAAGCCCTATTTTTTCCCCACAGCCCCAAAACATAAAAACTTGCTCTAGAAAGGAGAGCTCTCAAAAACCTAACTCCTTAAGGGTCCCTCCACCACCCAAGGTAAGTTCTAATGGTGATTCTAAGTTAATTTTAATTTCTCAAGATCTTATTAACATGGGTAAATCCTCCATATCATTATATATTCGATTGGGACATCAATGTTGAGAGAAGGAACTCTAGAACTCGAATTCAAGGGGATTGAACTTCAAAGAGGTAATGTCTTCATCCTCTAATTGATTCTAGCATTGGTTTAATGATTGTAGACCCTAGTTCATGATATATGAGTTGATGGGTTTGATAGAAAAGCATGAACGGTTATAGGTTAGGTGTGTTGATTGTTGATTATTGGTTAAGAGTGTTGTTTACCTTATGGGTGATAAAGAATAATGTTATTTATAATCATTTGAGACTCTAAAATTTATCTAGGAGCAAGAGAATGGGTTATTGGGTGTAGAGACACCATTAATAAGGACTATGAAGCTTTATTCCCACCAAGTGTTTGATAAAATGCATAAGATACCAAAACATGAGTATCATAGCTAATATGGAATCCCTTTGACTTGTATTGCTATAGATTAAAGTTGAAAGGGGTTCACAAATGTTGTATTACACTCAAATGCAGGAAGTTAAGGTATGTGAGGCTAACTCTCTTCACGTTTGGGAATGTCTATGATTCTCCCTACGTCCCATTCATTATGACTATTACTAGTTTCCTCAGAAAGTAATTATGCCTTAGTTCCATGAATAGTTGTAGAACTTCTATTCTCTAGCTTCATAACTCATTCATGACTTTCATTCTAAACATTGTAAAATCAGTGCATAATCAATATAGACTTGGGTTTGATGCCCATGGGTCTCATTCTAGATTATCAGCATGTCATAAACAATTGAAGTTTCAGTTTTCATAATCAGTTCATGAATACATGTCTCAGTCTAGTTCTATTCAGCATTCAAGTATCATATAACTCAGTATGGTTCATTATTCAGTATGATTCTCAGTTCCTGACTATTGAAACCCTGTATTTGGGCCTGAGGCCACAATTATGTATATGTATACTTGGGCCCGGGGCCGCAGTTTGTGCACATATATATTGGGTCTGAGCCCGCAGTTTATTTATTCAGATAAACATGTGGTTCATCATTCAGAAGAGGAAGTATTCATATTCTTACTTCCTTTGTTCAGTTCAGTTATCAGTTATCGGCTATCAGTTATCATTTTAGTTTCAGTTTCAACAGTTATCATTTCAATTATTGTGAGCATGTGATTTTACTCGCCGTATCGTCCTATAAAAATCCCAATAAATCAATTAATTTTATGAATATTGGTTGATTTTTTCATTAATTAATTGTGAATTATCTGCATTGTTTGCATGTCCATAATTCATCTTTAAAAGTCATTGAAAATTTTGCATTATGAAGTTATTAGTTATAATTAATTAAAAATTAGATAAATGACGAGTATTTAACGTAATGTAGTTTTAATAACTAATTCNTGTTATTCTTGATTAATCTGTAAATAAATAAGGTTTAAGTTAATTACTACATTCCTTGGATTAAATTAGATTTGAATTTAACTAATTTAATTGATTTTAGTTAATTAAATGGGTTTAAAATCGGACCTGGGCCAAAACTACCCAGGCCCAAATCCCTTCTTTATACACAATACACTCCAGCCCAAACCCCTTAACCCGGCCTGTCCCTCGTAACAACCAAACGACACCGTTTTGCCCCATCAAACCCCAGTCATTGGATCATTTCGATCCAACGGTTCCGAACTCCACACCCCTAAACTATATATATGTCCAAACCACACCCCACCCCCTCATTTCACCAAATCCTAACCCCCTCTCCGTCCGTCTCTCTCTCTCTCTCCTCTCTCTAAAAACCCTAGCCGCCCCTGAAACCCCACCGTCGTCTGGCCACCATAACAACTCCGATCAACCCCAAATCTCTACCCTACAACCCCCATCACCTCCTAAACCACCTCCTGTTCTTGGTTTTGTCAAAAAACCATCCCAAAAACCCCAATCCCGGATCCGAGATTCCAGAACTCTAGGTCTCCCATGCGCACTGATTCAAGGGCCTTCAACGGCTCGGACCTGCATGAGTCAGTTGCTCT
>MDKI01178793.1:0-28388 GCA_005239505.1 Nicotiana paniculata | reverse complement strand
CTCGATTAAACATATACAAAAACAAAAAAGTAAATAAATCAAATAAAACAACTGCAACTGGTTTGAGTTCGATAAATTACGAGTTCAATCGTACAGAGAAGATGACGAAGGAAAGATCAACTGGAAGTGATTTGAATGCAAAGATGGTAAAGAGCTCTGAAAAGTTTGTCTCGCAATTTTCCCTCTTTTTGAATAAAACAAGGGTTTTAACATATAAGAAGTAAACAAAGGGCAAAACAGTCTTTTCAAATCAATTTTAATAGAGTAGTGGTTATTTTTGCTCAGCATTAGAAATGTTGGATAAAAAATAAACACCACTTTATTAGTGGCTACCACACGCAAATTTTTGTCGTCTATGGAGCAGGAAATATACAAATATCCTTTAAAGTGGATGATTTTGAATTTTTGTCCCTACTTGCGCCATAGTTAGAGCTTTAAGTTTAACAAGTGTCGTTCTTCGCTTGCTCCACAAAAATTACTTTTAACTTTTGACTTTTAAATTCTGTCATGGAATATGCAGCGGTCAAAAGTTGAAGACCACCCAAAAAATATTATATTTATGTGATTTTTTAATATTAATTCAGGTCTTTATAGGTCTGTTACAAACTCAATATTAGGAAAGTCCCAAACCCGAACCTTCTTTCTTTCCTTTTTAGATAGGACTTGGATGTGAATGTACCAACTATCAATGTACCCAGAAGGCAGACGTTTAATCTAAAATATATATTTTAATATTATATTCCAACAACTAAAGATAATAGGAGTAATAGATATGTGAATATCTAATTGAAGAGCTTAAAGAAAGGAAAAGAATTCGAAATAAAAATCTTCGATAATGAAATAGAATGTAATAAAGAAAGGGATTTAGGCAAAAGAATACAATAAAAAATGGCGAAAATGACCAAAAAAAATAATAATATAGAAAACATATAACCTACCACATAATCATCGTGGTCGGTCATTTTTATTTTCCGAGGTCGGTCATTAGGCTTATCCTAATCTTTAACTTATTTCTTTCTTTGTTTTCTTAATTTCAGCAACCCATTATTTTCACCCTAAGAAAAAAAAATAAAATAAAAAAAGTCAAAACGTAAGAAAACAATGTGAACAGAAAAATAAATATAATTACAAGTATAAATATATATATATACGAAGTGCAGTAGTAGTAGTACGAATCTACAATTTACAGTACGACGGAGTGAAGCTAAAGCAACTATACTATTCCCAAAAGATACCTCTATCTCTCTACCAAGAAACAAACTTTATCCTTTTTCTAGGTCATTTTTTGGGTTTATTTGTTGTTTTGGTAATAGAAGCGAAACCCTAGGTTTTGGATCGTTGAAGAATGGCATCTGGATCATCGGGTAGACCAAACAATGGTGGTTTTGATTTCGGGTCGGATGATATTTTGTGTTCGTATGAAGACTTTACTGCTAATCAAGACCCATCTAATGGAACCCATTCTGATCCTGTGATCGCTCCCAATTCTGCTAAGGTGCTCACTATTATTTTTTTCCCTTTTTAATGTAATATAAGGTCAAAGTTTTAGGTTAGTTATGCTAGTTGATCTTTAGGGTTTTGAGATTTACGGGGAAATTTAATGAATTTGCTGGCCGATTATGATAATAGTCGCTGATTTAGGAATTTGGTACAGATTTTGTGCCTCAAGTGAATGCCCTTGATCAAAGCTAGGTTTATGTTCTTTTTGTGTCGTGTTGCATTTTGCTATTGAAATGAAATTTTTTGCTGGTAAGGAATAGCTGTAGCTTGTGCTTTGGTTTTTAGGATTGCTTGAGAAGATGTGATACTATATTTTGCAAATAGAGAGAACATTGAAACATATGCTGCTTTAAAGCAAAGGGGATGAAGAGAGTGTTCATATGGTTATTGCCTATTGGAGTGACTAGTCTGCTCGATATGTGTCTGGTTGGTTGCTAACTGGGTTCTTCCCCTAACTTGATAGGTCGGTGGAAAGATGCTTTTAAAATAATGTTGTTAGCATCGTTGTTGGTGGTGCTTGCCATACACTGGCGTATGTGCATTTGTTGAAGAAAGAGTTTGATTTCCATTTCTGATACAGCCTCACCTTCACTTCCATGCTTGCATTTATGGTGTTATTCATCTTGTTCTTTTCTTGCTCGTATGTTGAACTTTTCTTGATATCTTTCTTTGCTTCAAAATTTCTTGGAAGTGAGTTATAGAAGAGAAATTATAAAGACTCTGTTGAGAATCTCTTGTGATTTTCAAGAGCCAAAGGTTTACTGACTCAACACTTGGTTAGCAGTTGATTCAGCTTGTAATAGTCATTCTTGATATATTGTCCTGTAAGCTGGGAGCTAAAAGCATTGATGCCTCTCCATTACCTTCCCTTTTCCCAAGTGAAGATTTAGCCCCTTCTTCCCTATGGATTCTTCTCCTCTCTTTTTTGAATAAACAAATCGAAGAAATGAAACTGCAAAAGCAGGTGACTAAAGTTTGACCCGGATGAGAAGCCGATACTGTCTCATGCCAATCTGTGTATGGTATAAGAAGTTGTATTTCATTGAAATCATTTAGCACAGTATTGATTAAATCATTTCGCGCAGTATTGATGGAAAAAAAATCATTTGGTGCACAATATCCTCGGGTTGAACTGGTTTTAAGGTCTGATGGTGAAACTTGAGTCTGCGTTTTATCTAGCACATTGAAAGCGACCATCAAATAGTTGCACTAATGGGCCTTATTTGGACTATTTGGTGTTATCATAAGAATTAAGTTCTACTCCACCACAATGATTATGTATTTCTTTGCACATATTGTTACAAAGATCCATGCTACTATATTCATCTAATATAACCAATTGGTTTTCTTCATATAGTCGGGAGGCTGTAAAAGTTTGCACACTCAGTATACCTCAATTATAATTTTATAGAAGCATTGCTTTTTAAGAATCTTAACTTAATTTTGCTCTTGTATTGAGTAGGAGTTCCACAAAAGCAGAATGACAAGGTCATCAATGTTTCCTGCTCCAGCTTACAGTCCACCAGAAGAATCTTCCTTCAATCAAGAGATGATATGTACTGTTGAGAAGACCATGAAGAAATATGCCGACAATCTCATGCGTTTCCTAGAGGGAATCAGCTCACGCTTGTCGCAGTTGGAATTATACTGTTACAATCTTGATAAGTCTATTGGAGAAATGCGCTCTGATTTAGTTCGGGATCATGGTGAGGCAGATTCAAAACTGAAGGCTCTTGAGAAGCATGTCCAAGAGGTTAGTTCACGGCGTACTGTGGGAGTTACATAAAGTTAGAGTCTTAAAAGCTTACCACTCCCTTATGTCTTAAATTAATTTAAAAATTGACTTGTTACTTATATAAGGCAGCCCACATTTTGGTTCTTTACTTGCAATTAGCAGCTTTATGCCTGCTGAATTTTCTTGGACCTCTAGTCGCTGGATAAGTTTGTGGATCTGTTTTTAGCTTTAAACTGTGACTGCAATTAGAGAATTTTTTTAACTGGACATCTTCTCCATTACTTAACATGGCCAGTTGACAAAATTCACTATTATCTGATTTGTGTTGGTGTAGTTTGGAGGAAATTTGGAAGTAGTCTGTTGTGAATAGAATAACTCCCCATTATAACAGAAACAGCAATAATAACGATTCACTTGGAATAGTTTTCTTTCCTATTTTTCTGCAGAGACGTGCTTTTTTGTTGTGTTTGTGCTTGAAGCTCTAGATGCATTTTCTGATATTCTTATACCTCTAAATTTGTGCTTTTGTTGGGTCCAAGGCATATGGATGATTTTGTTCTTGTCCACCGGCAATTTTCAAGTTGCTCTTTGGTGTTCAATGGTTTTTCCATCACATTGTGTTAACAAAAACAAACCCAGTGCAATCCTACTCGTGGGGTCTGAGGAGGGTAAGGTGTACGCAAACCTTACCCCTACCTTATGTAGGAAGAGAGGTTGTTTCCGATAGACCCTCGGCTCAAGAACAGTGAAAAGGACACAATAAACAAACAGTAACAATGGCAAGGAAATAAGATAACAGAAACAAATAGCACAACAATAATAGCAAAGAATCTAGGAATACGAAGCTACAAGAGAAATGCGAAAACTACCGACAATAATGCCACATCGTCTAACAACAAGGAACTCGGAATAGGAGAATACAAGACTAGTACTAATACTACTAGTCCGACTAGAAGAGACTCTCGACTACCTGTAACCGCACAACCCTAATTGTCGACCTCCACACCTTCCTATCGAAGGTCATGTCCTCGGTAAGCTGAAGTAGTGCCATTTCCTGCCTAATCACCTCTCCCCCGTACTTCCTAAGCCTCCCTCTGCCTCTCCTCTGACCCGTCATGGTCAACCTCTCACATCTCCTCACTGGGGCATCGGTGACCATCTGTTGATTCACATTGTGTCATAACTTAATAAATGGCTGTTGATTCCATTGAAAAACTTAAATAGCTATTGATTTACCAAACTGCTGTTCCTGCAGGTCCACCGAGCTGTGCAGATTCTAAGAGATAAACAAGAACTTGCTGAAACTCAAAAGGAGCTGGCCAAGCTTCAGCTTGCACAGAAAGACTCAACTTCATCCAGCAATTCTCAGCAGAATGAGGAGAAGAATGCTCAACACCTGTCTGATGCTAAAAAAAGTGATAACTCACCTGAACTGCATGGACAGCAACTGGCTCTTGCACTACCTCATCAAGTGGCACCCCAGGCTTCTCTTACTAACCGACCTGTGGAGCAGCCACAACAACTACCAGTGCAGCCTCTGCAACCAATTCCATCCCAAAGTATGCCCCAGTCACAAGGATATTATTTACCCCCTCCTCAGATGGTAAATCAACAAGCTCCAACTCAGTTGTCTCAAGGACAGTATTTGTCATCTGACTCCCAGTATCGAAATCCTCAAATGCAAGTACCACCACAGCCAGCGCCACCTCAGGTGAATCAGACACCACAAGTCCAGTCAATGCCCCAATATCAGCAGCAGTGGGCCCAACAGGTGCCACAACAGGTTCAACATTCACAAATACCAAGTATGCAACAGCAAGCTAGACCTACATCACCTGCTGTTTATCCCTCTTATCCACCCAGTCAGCCTAATCCTACTCCTGAGACGGCGCCCAATAGTATGCCAATGCAAGTGCCATTTTCTGGATTATCTCAACCAGTTGCTAGCCGTCCCGAAGCAATGCCTTATGGGTATGATAGGTCTAGTAGGCCCATTCAGCAACAGCCTGCGCCGCCGCATCTTAAGCCTTCATTTGGTGCAGTGGGCGATGGGTATGCAGCTAGTGGAGCTCATCCAACACTCTCTCCAGGAAATGCATATGTGATGTATGATGGTGAAAGCACAAGGGGCCATCCACCACCACAACCAAATTTCTCACAAAGTGGTTATCCTCCCTCCAGCTTCCCTCCCCAAAATCCGCAGCCTACCCCCGGTGCAAATCTGATGGTTCGTCCACCTCAGTTGGTGCGCAACCATCCATACAATGAGCTGATTGAAAAGCTAGTGAGTATGGGCTACCGCGCTGATCATGTTGTTAATGTGATCCAAAGGCTTGAGGAAAGTGGTCAGTCTGTCGATTTTAATGCTGTCTTAGACAGGTTGAATGGACATTCATCTGGTGGTTCTCAGAGAGGGTGGTGAGGTTAAGTGATCAGGCCCAGCTTTACTAGTTGTGTTTCATGATTGGTCTGAAAAACTAAAGAGTAGAAGTGCATTGTGACTCGAAAACCATCTATTGCTGAATAAGGAGTCGTGTTCGTAGCCTGAATCTGGTATATATGAGATCTTTAGATGCATTGTATATTTGTCATGTCTTCCGAAGCTTTGTTATTTTAACATGCAAACTTCTGAAGCTTTGTTATTTTTCCTGCTAACTTCTGAACCTCTGCTATTAGTTGTAAGGGAACTGGTCTACTACACCTCTGTTTGAAATTGAAAATGCTCTCTTTTGCTTATCCTTTATTGATCTTTGACTAGCTGACAATAGGTTTACGATCTAGATAATCTGTTAGAAATGGTCTACTATTTAAATAATCAACCGCGATGAGTTAGGATATGGGAAAATGGAGATGAGAAATGTGTGTCCGGAGAATCATTTTTCAGAATTCGCTTCAAGGTTTTCAGATTTGATGCTTGTGAAATCTGAACTTAAATGTATCAAGATTTTTTTCTAATCGAATCAGCGTCTACTAAGTATAACGTCTTACCTATGCAGTAACTGCTTTTTCTGTAAGTCATTAGATTTATAAATGTATTGATAAGTAAACTCCAAGCGTATGAAAGATGTCACATAAAAGTTTTGATCCTTTGGAATAGGTTAATGAAGAGAAGCTTTTGATGTGTCATTCCAGAATTGCAGAGTTCTATGGCTGCTGTGCCAGAAAAATTCTTGCTCAAATCTGCTGAAACCAATTTCAAAAAGTAAAAGACCAAAGAGTAGACACTTTTCGAAGAAAGTTAAAGCATATGGCCTAGTAACAATTTAAGATGAATTCCTGGTCCTGACTTTAACAACTTCTTCAATGGTTAAAGGTCTATATATATATAATATATATTGTAAATGATTTTCTTGTTAAGGAGATCATCATAGGGTGTATAGTTATGTATTATGGCGTGTATATTATTTTTTCAATAAATACTAAGTTATCTTAAGGCTTAAATACTAAGTTAGTGAGCCTTGTTATCACCATGTCATCAAAAAGTCCAGACATTATGTTGAATTTGGGATTTGTCTTATATGTAAAAATAGCACGGGTTAGTCAGTTTTCAGACTGGTCATTCAAAAATAGTCAGCGTTTGCAAAGTCATTGAAAAATAGCCACTATTTTGCTGCAACACGGAAAGTTCCAGCTTAGTATACTGGAGATCGGCGCACATGTCTATGAACTTCCAGCATATTATGTTGGACCTCCAACACGCGGAAAGTTCCAGCATAATATATTGGAGATTGGAGCACTTGTGTATGAACTTCCAACATATTATGTTGGACCTCCAACACGCGGAAAGTTCCAGCATAATATATTGGAGATTGGAGCACTTGTGTATGAACTTCCAACATATTATGTTGGACCGGTATGTTATACTGGAACTCCAGTATATTATGTTGGACGTTCAGTATATTATGCTGGACGTTCAGTATATTGTACTGGAGTTCCAGTATAAGTATGCTGGAACTAATACTGGAGTTCCAGTATACTTATGCTGGAACTCCAGTATATTATGCTAGAGTAGTTTTCGGATTTTGAACAGTATTTTTTCTCAGATTTATCTTTACATGAAAAGTGGCTAAATTTCGATTACTTTTGAACTGTGACTATTTTTAATGACCACTTGTAAATCTAGTTATTTTTTAATTTCTCCCGTCTTATATTAGAAATATCATAAAGAATAGTCGCATAACCCAATTAGTGAATGAATATAGCGGTGAAATTCAAAAATAGCCAGGTTTATAACTGATAATTAAAAAATAACTAAAGTTTCAAAGTAATCGAAATATAGCCATTTTTCATGTAAAGATAAAATCTGAACAAAAAAATTGTTAAAAATACGAAAATATTTCAGCAGATGCTGGAGTTCGAATTAGCTTCTAGCATAATATGTTGGAATTTTATAATGTGCTGGAGTTCCATCATAATATGTTGGAAGCTTATATGCAGGAGATCCATAATCCTGCATATTATGCATGAACTTTCCATGTCCTGGAGTTCCAACATAATATACTAGAAGTTTATATGCAGGAGCTCCATAATCCCGCATTTTATGCTGGAGCTTTCCATGTTTCAACAAAACATTGGCTATTTTTCAATGACTTCACAAACACTTGTTATTGACGAATATAAGGCTTAAATACCTAATCATAGATGTAAGTTACGATCCATTTAGCTATAACTCTATAATGACACTTTGTCCCATACGGGTGAAATTAAAAAAATAGTTAGATTTACAAGTGGTAATTGAAAAATAGCCACAATTTCAAAATTAATCAAAATTTAGCCAATTTTCATATAAAGATAAATCTGAACGAAAATACTGTTCAAAATCCAGAAAATATTCCAGTATAATATACTGGAGTTCCAGCATAATATACTGGAGTTCCAGTATAATATACTGGTCCAGCATCTTATGCTGGAAGTTCATACACAGGTGCTTCAATCTCCAGTATATTATGCTGGAACTTTCCGTGTGTTGGAGTCCAGCATAATATGCTGGAAGTTCATACACAGGTGCACCAATCTTCAGTATATTATGTTGGAACTTTCTGTATTGCAGCAAATAATGGTATATGGAAGGGAAGTTTTGTTGATGCATTCCTCTTGAGAATGAAGAAGAAGAGAGATCCTTTCAATAACTTTACAAACGATGGCTATTTTCAATTACCGATTCAAAAACTGACTAACCCGTGTTGTTTTCACCTTCCACACGGACATCGTATCATGAAGTTAATTACAAGTTTTCCGTCTAATTTAAGTTATCTGATTATTTAAAGAGTAGAATAATTGGTGGGAGTGAAACACTTGAACATGAAATTAGTGCGTGAAAGTTTGTTTGACTTTAATTCGAGATAGCAATGACTAATGCCACTTTCAAATATTCCCTATATATATATTTATATATCTTTATCTATGAAACCCTAAAATTTACATTATATTGCTTTTGCCCCACATAATTGCATATATTAAAATATATATATATATATATATATATATATATATTCTAATTGAAACAAAAAATCATACGCGTTACCTTGAAAATCTATGGTGTTTTTGTTCCTCTTACTTTCTTGCATATAATTTTGTAAGGCATTCAGGAGTAAGTCATTGTTGGCATATTTTGTGCGCATCAACACAAAAAACATAGCCAGTGTGATCCTAAAAGTAGGGTCTAGGGAGGCTGAGGTGTACGAAAATCGTAGCTCTGAAATGAAACAATAAAAGGAGAAGAACAATATTGCAGAGAAAAAGAAAGAGGGAATTCTTATTGAATTTTGGGATAATTTACAATGGGGTAAGACCCCAAAGGATAAGCCCTTCAAATTAATATAAAATATATATGCTCAAGCTTTTTATGTGTGAACCAATTTCTTCTAAATACTATATGACGGCCCTCTTTATTCCAAATCTCTAAAATGAACCAGCCCAGATGATCTTTGGAGAAAGGTGCAAGTGAGGGAGTACTCTATAGTGGACCATCTGGCTGAAATATACTTAAACACATAGCCAAATTGAGTTTAATTAGTTAATTGCAATTGTAGCCTTTTGAGCTTTTAACCCCATTAAAGATTAACTTAATTAAACATAATTAATTCTATTTAAATGTGATAAAATATAATCACCCAACATATTATAAATTTTTGTGACTAATTATTTAAACACTTCATCTATTTATAGGGGAAAAATGACTTAGCCACAAAGTAACAAACTCTCTAAAAGATAGGCATTCACTCTAATTACAATTTTATTCATAACACTCCCCCTTGAATGAATACTCAATAAGTAATGTGCCTCGTTAAAACTTAACTAAAATAAAACCCAGTGGGAAAAAAATTCTAGTAAGGAAAAAGAGTACACATATTTAATAATACGTCTTTTGGTTGCCTCGTTAAAAACCTTGCAAGGAAAATCCAGTGGGACAAAATCTTGTAATGAAAAAAGGGTGCAACGCACATTAATTCCCCCTGATGAGAGCATCAATTCACATCCTTGAGCCTTCACATCCCGATCTTGTCCACTAGCTTCTTGAAGGTTGACGTCGTAGAGATTTTGTGAACAACTCAGTCATATTATCACTTGAACGAATCTGTTGCACATTGATATCACCATTCTTTTGAAGATCATGTGTGAAAAATAACTTTGATGAAATGTGTTTTGTCCTATCTCCTTTTATGAATCCGTCCTTCAATTATGCTATGCATGCTGCATTATCTTCATACAAAATCGTGGGCAGTTTGTCACACTTCAAACCACATTTTTCTCGAATAAGATATATTATAGACCTCAACCACACACATTCTCGACTTGCTTCATGAATAGCAATTATCTCACCATGATTAGACGAAGTAGCCACGATTCATTGCTTAGTCGATCTCCAAAATATGGCATTGCCTCTACAAGTAAACACATAGACTATTTGAGATCGAGCCTTGTGTGGATCGGATAAATACGCAGCATCGGCATAACCAACAAGGCCGGGACTGCAATTATTGCCATAAAATAAGCTCATATCGGTAGTCCCTTTTAGATACCGCAATATATGTTTGATTCCATTCTAATGTCTCCTTGTAGGAGTAGAGCTATATCTTGCTAAGACATTGACTGAAAAAGTTATATAAGGCCTTGTAGTGTTAGCAAGATACATTAATGCACAATTTGCACTAAGATATTGTACTTAGGACCAAGTGGCTCTTCATTCTTTTTTTGAGGTCGGAATGGACCTTATTCACATCAAGTGATCGAACAACCATCATAATACTTAATGGATGTACTCCATCCATGTAAAATCGTTTCAATACCTTTTCTGTGTAGGCAGATTGATGAACAAAAATCACATTTGCCATATGTTCAATTTGCAAACCGAGGCATAATTTTGTATTTCCGAGATCTTTCATCTCGAATTCTTTCTTTAAATAATCAATTGCCTTTTGGAGTTCTATAGGAGTTCCAATGAGGTTTATGTCATCGACATATACAACAAGTACAACAAATTTCGATGTTGTTTTCTTTGTAAGAACACATGGGCAAATGACATCATTTATATAACCTTCCTTTAATAAATACTCACTAAGATGATTATACCACATTCATCATGATTGTTTTAGACCATAAAAAGATCTTTACAATTTGATTGAAAACATATCTCAGGACTTTGAATTATGTGCGTTAGGCATTTTAAATCCCTAGGAAATTTTCATGTATATCTTATTATCAAGTGAGCCATAAAGGTAGGAGGTAACCACATCCATTAAATGCATGTTAAGATTTTCATGAATAGCAAAACTAATGAGATAACGGAACGTTATAGAATCCATAATGGGTGAATATATCTCTTCATAATCAACACCAGGCCTTTGTGAAAATATTTGTGCAACAAGGCATGCCTTATATATTTGTACCTCATTTTTCTCATTCCTCTTGTGTACAAAATCCATTTATAGCCAACAGACTTAACACCATTAGATGTTTGGTCTACATGCCCAAAAATATCACGTTTCACGAGTGAATCCAACTCAGATTGGATTTCTTCTTGTCATTTTGGCCAATAACATCTTTGTCGACATTCTCCAACAGATTGAGGTTCAAGATCCTCATTATCTTGCATAATGTTAGATGAAATATTATATGCAAGGAAATAATCCACCACTATATCCAATCGATTCAAATTTGTCTCAATATCGATTGAATTTATTGATAGTTCCTTATTTTCTTGAGTCTCGGGCTCAGTGGTTTCCTCATGAATCTCAGGATTGGTTAAATCGTGGATTTCTTCATGAGACTCTTTTGTAGTGTCATCTTGATCATTTGTTTTCCTTTTTCTAAGATTTGTGATAGGTTATAAGTACCTTCATTTTATGTTTTGATGATCTAACAAACTTACTGTCAAGAACCAGATAATGAACCTGATGCACATCCTTAAGAACTTAAAGATCAACAAGTCTCCAGTTGGGGACACAGTTCAACTCTTCAGAGTCAAAGGAACATTAGAGGGAACAGATAGCTACCAGTTCCCGAGGTGATCACATCTTTAAGAGCTTAAAGATCAAAAAGTTTCCAGTTGGGGACACAGTTCAACTCTTCAGAGTCAAAAGAACAACAGAAGGAATAGATAGCTACCAGTTCCTGAGGTGACCGTACAAGTCAACTCTTCACAGCTGTAAAGTTGCTGCCTGCACAAGGTACAGTGCAGAAATAGTGCAACAGTCAACTTTATGGGGAATGCTCTTTACCTAACTTGCTTACATCATCCAAGGGATGTCACAAATGAGATATTAACATCAAGAAAAGAAAAAACAAATCACTTGCATATTCAAGAACTTATCCAGCATTCTCTCAGTCAAGATATCATTTTCCCTTTTTAAACTCTCGATGGTCTCTTTTAGATCATCCATAACCACCACTAGATTATCTCTGTCGTGTTCTATTTCTCCTAGTTCCGTGGTTAGAGCATTTTTATATTGATGAGACTGTGATATGCATCAATTAAAACATTAGCTAAGGATATAAGCTTATTTTGAGAATAGGATTTCAAATTTTTTTGAACATACAGAAGGTTTACCTCATCATCATCGTCATGATATCCATCATCATCAGACTGCACCATCAAGGAAAAAATAGAGTCATACTCAGCTGCTTCACTTTCCACTACCATCATGGAGTTGTCACCTTGCCCATCATCTTCTTCGGATTCGCTGGAAGAGTCTCCCCATGCAGCAAGAGCATGTTTCACAACGTTCTCAGCGACGTCTTTTCTTTTGAATCTTTTGTCAGGAAGCCGGTTCCTCTCATCCTCCTTTTAGTGTTGGATTTGTAATGATCCTTCTTATGAAGAAGACAGTCTTTAATGAAGTGTCCACGCTTTCCACACTTATGACATCAATCATTTCCTTTGAAATTCCTGCTGGAACTTCCTTTCTTTGGAATCCTACCATTTTTTCGAATCATCTTTTGGAATCTTTGAGTGAGATACTCCATGTCGGATTCATCACCGCTTGAATCCTTGTTGGCAACCTTGAGAACCAGGTTCTTCTCCTTTTTCCTAGGCTCTCTTCTTTCGATATCTTTCTTTCTCTTCATCTCGTAAGTTTGAGATTTCCAATAAGCTCGTCAATGGTTAGCTTATGCAGGTCTTTGGCTTCAATGATAGCATTAACCTTGCTCCCCCAAGAACCTGGTAGAACACTAAGTATCTTCCGGACCATCTTGTTGGTTGGAATGATTTCACCAAGTGAATGAAGCTTATTGATTATGGAGGTGAAGCGGGTATGCATCTCTTGAATGGACTCATCCTCTTTCATTTTAAAGAGTTCATACTCAATTGTCAACATATCTATTTTGGACTGCTTTACCTGAGTAGTCCCTTCGTGAGCCGTTTGAAGAGCCTTCCAGATTTCCTTGGCAGATTCACATGTCGAGATACGATTATACTCGTATGTTCCAATACCACACACAAGAATCTTCTTTGACTTGAAGTTCTTCTCAACAACTTTTCAGTCAGCACCATTGTATTCTTTTCTTGTCTTTGGAACAATCTTTGTTCCCTCTCCAACATCCTTCATAGGGACAAAGGGACCATCACAAATCACGTCCCAAAGCTCGGAGTCTTCAGTCATAATGAAGTCATGCATTCTTGTTTTTCACCAACCATAATATTGGCCATTGAATCTTGGTGGTCTGTACGTTGATTGTCCTTCCTCTAAGTTTGGTGGAGAAGCCATGTAGATCCTTTTTAGGTGTTAACCTTTTAGAAACAACCTGCTCTGATACCAATTGATAAAAACTAAGCGTCCACCAAACAGTATAGAGAACCGGGTTCTCTATCAGTTCTCACCGCAAGAAACAAACTGTAAAACCAAACAGTATACGGTACCGGGTTCTCTATTTGCTCCCAAAGTTAATAGGCAGTAAATAAAGAACACAGAGGAATTTTACGTGGAAAACTCCCAGCTCACGGGATCAAAAACCACGACCTACCCTTGTAGGATTTCAACTTCACTACGGAGCAACTTTAGATTACAACCTAGGAATTAACCTTTTAATCCCTCACTAACTTGTAAGACTCTATTACAAGCCACTTTGTAATAACTCTATTACAAAGAATTTAAACCTAGGAATTAACTTCTTAATACCTCACTAACTTGTAACAGCCTCTTACAAGCCACTTTGTAATAACTCTATAACAAAGACTTTACAACTTGACTAACTCTAGCCAAGACACAAACACAAGGGTTTATGATTTTCAGAGATTTCCTACACAATGCTTCTAATTAATCTAAGTAGGAATTACAAGTAGAGTGCTTTGAACAAAGGTACAACACAACTAAGGACATGTAATAACTTCAATACATGGAACTGGTCCTTGGTTATGTTGTTCTTCGTTCTTGATTCCCTTGAGAATCACTTGCAAGATGACACACACTTGAGAGAATGCTGGATAAGTTCTTGAATGTGCAAGTGATTTATTTTTACTTTGCTTGATGTTAATATCTCATTTGTGACGTCCCTTGGATGATGTAATCAAGTTAGGTAAAGAGCATTCCCCATAAAGTTGATTGCTGCACTGTAGCTTGTGCAAGCAGCAAATTTACAGTTGTGAAGAGTTGACTTGTACGGTCACCTCGGGAACTGGTAGCTATCTGTTCCCTCTGTTGTTCCTTTGACTCTGAAGAGTTGAATTGTGTCCCCAACATGAGACTTGTTGATGTTTAAGCACTTAAGGATGTGATCACCTCGGGAACTAGTAGCTATCTGTTCCCTCTGTTATTCCTTTGACTCTGAAGAGTTGAACTGTGTCCCCAACTGGAGACTTGTTGATCTTTAAGTTCTTAAGGAATATGCCGACCTCAGGAAATAGGTTAAGGACTTACAGGAGAGACTACTCAACTAGCAGGTGTTAGCCAATTCTTGAATGGACATCCTTCTTCGAACTCTTGCCTCCTCATCTAATCCTTTCCCTTCCAGTGCTCCCTAAACAGTCTCTCGTTCCCAAGTGTCAAGTTCTTAGTGTTTGTCCTCTCTTTTAGTTCTGATGATGTTTATGACTAGTACTTTTGTTTTTGTTGTTTCTATTTTGTGGATATGTCTGGAAATAATGGAACTGCTCCTTGCTTAATTATCAAAAATTGATGAAAGCTTCCTCCTTTTGCTGTGTATGACTTGCTCTTATGTTTTGTTTTCAGTCATGTTTATGTGCACACATGTGGCATGAGTTAACCAAGTTGGACTTCTTTTTGCTTAATGCTTGTTACTGATTTTTTATGATGCCAAAATGGGGAAAATAATTAAGGGGGAACAAGATGAGGAACAGATTCAGGGGGAATACAATTTACTCTGGTTCTTAGGGGGAACTTGAATTATAAGTTTGTCATCTAGACTTCTTTACGTTGTTTTCTTGTTTGTGTTTTTAATGATTCCAAAAGGGGGAAGATATATTGAGAATTAAAAAGAAGCAGTGCACTGATTAAGGGGGAAGGACAAACTCAGGGGGAACTTTGTGAGTTCCTGGTACATTATCTGGTTTTTGTGGCTCTCTGCAGGATTATCAGTTTTAAGTTTGTCATCATCAAAAAGGGGAAATTGATAGGTTATAAGTACCTTCGTTTTATATTTTGATGATCTAACAAACTTACGATCAAGAACTAGATAAGGAACCTGATGCACATCCTTAAGAACTTAAAGATCAATAAGTCTCCAGTTGGGGACACAGTTCAACTCTTCAGAGTCAAAAGAACAGCAGAGGGAATAGATAACTACCAGTTTCCGAGGTGATCACATCCTTAAAAGCTTAAAGATCAACAAGTCTCCAGTTGGGGACATAGTTCAACTCTTCATAGTAAAAGGAACAACGGAGGGAACAGATAGCTACCAGTTCCCGAGGTGACCGTACAAGTCAACTCTTCACAACTGTAAAGTTGTTGCCTGCACAAGCTACAGTGCAACAGTCAACTTTATGGAGAATACTCTTTACCTAACTTGCTTACATCATCCAAGGGATGTCACAAATGAGATATTAACATCAAGCAAAGGAAAAACAAATCACTTGCACATTCAAGAACTAATCCAGCATTCTCTCAAGTGTGTGTCATCTTGCAAGTGATTCTCAAGGGCATCAAGAACGAAGAACAACATAACCAAGGACCAGTTCCAAATATTGAAGTTATTACATGTCCTTAGTTGTGTTGTACCTTTGTTCAAAGCACTCTACTTGTAATTCCTACTTAGCTTAATTAGAAGCATTGTGTAGGAAATCTCTGTAAATCATAAACCCTTGTGTTTGTGTCTTGGCTAGAGTTAGTCAAGTTGTAAATTCTTTGTAATAGAGTTATTACAAAGTAGCTTGTAAGAGGCTGTTACAAGTTAGTGAGAGATTAAGAGGTTAATTCCTAGCTTTAAAGTCTTTGTAACAGAGTTATTACAAAGTGGCTTGTAATAGAGTGTTACAAGTTAGTGAAGGATTAAAAGGATAATTCCTAGGTTGCAATAGGTTGTAATCTAAAGTTGCTCAGTAGTGAAGTTGAAATCCTACAAGGGTAGGTCGTGATTTTTGATCCCGTGAGCTGGGAGTTTTCCACGTAAAATTCCTCTGTGTTCTTTATTTACTGCTGATTTACTGTGGGAACAAATAGAGAACCTGGTACCCTATACTGTTTGGTTTTACAGTTTGTTGCTTACAGTGGGAATTGATAGAGAACCCGGTTCTCTATACAGTTTGGTGGACGCTTAGTTTCTATCAATTTGTATCCTTAGAACCTAATGGCCTGCCACATTTTAGGCGTGCTTTTGACTCATTAGCTATGACACTAGAAGATTGTCCAACAGGGACATCAATACGGATTGGAACATTCTCTGCAGGGATATGTGATTTTGTTATTCTTTTAAGATCTGTAAATGCACCTGGCATTTGATTTGCTATTTTCTGAAAATGGATAATCTTTTGCACTTCTTTTTCACAAATATAGGCACGTGGATCAAGATGAGACGATGATATTTTTCCACAAAATTTTTCGTTTGGTTTTACCAATTTCTCCCCCTAATTTTGGGATTTTTCTCAATATCGAATCGACAGTCTGTAAATCGAGCAGTGAACAAATCCCCCGTTAATGTTTCAAGATAGCGAATAATGGAGGGCCATTCAAACCCAACATATATTCCTAACCTTCTTTGGGGGCATTTTGGTGCGATATGGCGGTGCTACAGGCACATATGTTGCGCATCCAAAAATTCTTAAATGGGATATATTAGGTTCATGACCCAAAACTAATTAAAATGAGAAATATTTATGATAATTAGTGGTCTGAGACGAACTAGCATTGCTGCATGCAAAATAGCGTGACCCCAAATAGAAGTGGGTGACCTCATTTTCATGAGTAACCATCTTGCTATCAATTGCAGACGTTTAACTATAGACTCTGCAAGGCCATTTTGAGTGTGAACATGAGCTACAGGATGTTCCACATTTATCCCAGTTGATAAGCAATAACATTAAATGCTTGGGATGAAAACTCAGCAACATTATCAAGTCTAATAGACTTAATTAGTTTATCGGAAAATTGTGCCCGTAATCAGATTATTTGTGCTATTAATTTTGCAAGCGCCATGTTGCGAGATGACAATAGGCACACATAAGACAATCTTGAAGATGCATCTATTAAGACCATAAAATATCTAAACGACTCACTAGGTGGGTGAATAGGTCCACAAATGTCCCCTTACATACTTTCCAAAAATGCAAGGGACTCAATCTCAACTTTTGTTGATGATGATCTAATAATTAACTTGCCTTGATAACAAGAAGTGCAAGAAAATTCATTATTTAAAAGAATCTTTAAATTCTTTAACGAATGCCCTTTTGAGTTTTATATAATTCGTCTCATCATAATTGATCCAGGATGTCTCAATCGATCATGCCAAAGCACAAAAGTATTGGAATCGGTAACCTTTTGGTTTATGATAGAATGTGCTTCAATTGCACTAATTCTTGTCCAATACATGCCACAAGATAAAGATGGGAATTTCTCAATAACCCTTTTCTGGCCAGAGACATTTTTGGTAATGATGAGATATTCAAGATTATTCTCATCTATTGTCTCAATATGATATCCATTTTGGCGGATATCTTTAAAATTCAACAAGTTCCTCTTGGACTTGGAGGAGAACATTGCATTCTCTATAATAAGTATTGCCCCCTTAGGCAGAGTTATAGTAGCTCTTCCAGAGCCTTCAATTAGATTACTACTACCAGAAATTGTAGTAACATTTGCCTTACACATACTTAAATGAGAGAAATATTTCTTCTCTTTGAATATTGTATGTGTCATACATGAATCAATTAAACAAATATTTCTACAATTAAACTTTGATCCAAGTTTGCTTTGTGAGGTAGCCATGTTTGCTTCCCATGATTTGACATACAAAAGAAATATACGGATAAACATTAGTATTTTCAGAAATAAAAGGGAAAGAAACAAAGATAAATTATTGATTCAATAATGACTTTAATGAAATTTGGAGCAAGCTCTAATACAAATATTACGTAGTTAAAAATAATGCAATTATATGTACACGATACATCTAATACAACTACATCAAATTTATTTACATGATGTTATATTAATAGATGACTTATACACTTTACATTAATTTATTGTTAAATTAATGCTTTGCTATTTAATATTGTAATTAATAAAATGGACATGATAGCGTAAATCAATGCAGTTATTGAACTATGTTATGTACGAGACTTTACAAGAGTTTACAATAGGTTTTACAACTAACATATGCACTTCTGGTCTTTTTAATAAGATCAATATTCATAATAAAATTCAAACTCAGTAAACTTTGGAGGCTAAGTCTTATCCTTGTTGTATTGCATCTGTTAGTGAGTAACAAACAGACTAAAATCAACAACTTTATTTAATGAAGTATTATACTAATTCGACATACTGATTAATTCTAATTGCAAAATCACCACTCATGTAAATTATGATAATTACATGATGTTTATTGACTAGCTAATACGAATAAGCAAAAATTAAAATTAAACTACTCAATCTTCTTTAACCACAGATTCATCACAGATCAAGTGGTCTATTTCTTCATCAGGATGCTCAAAGAAGTCTGTCACATGCAAGTGGGTGATGTTAAATTCATTGTCATAGACAAAATTAGTTTCAGGACCTTTATTCTTTAGAGATGCTTGATAAAGGTCAACCAAATGTCTTGGTGTATGACAAATATTTGCCCAATGCCCTTTTCGACCTTAACAATGACATTTAGTTTCTGAACCATTTGCCTTTGGCTTCTCATCTTTTCCTTTCCACTTTTGGTGGTTATCTTTCTTTGGGGAATGATTAACACCAGGAAAATTTCTTCCTTGTCCACGACCACGAATAGGACCACGACCTTTTCCACGCTTAGCATAATGGGAATACACTTCATCCACTTCAGACAATGGTGTAGACCCAGTGGGTCGATTATCGTGATTTCTCGTGAGCAACTCATTATTTCGTTCAGCCACAAGGAGAAGAGAAATCAACTCAGAGTACTTCTTGAAACCTTTCTTTCGATATTGCTGTTGTAAGACCATATTGGAGGCATGAAACGTCGAACGTTTTTTCAAGCATATCATAGTCAGTGATAGTATCTCCACAGAGTTTCAATTTAGAGGTAATTCTGAACATCGCAGAACTATATTCAGAAACAGACTTAAAGTGTTGGAGCCTCAGATGAGCTCAATTATATCGTGCTTGTGGAAGAGTGACCAACTTTAAGTTGTCATATCTTTCCTTTAAGCCATTCCACAAAACAAGTAGATCTTTGACTGTGAGAAATTCTATTTTCAACATTTCATCAAGGTGATGGCGCAAGAAAATCAAGGTCTTAGCACAGTCTTGGGTAGATGCTTTATTTTTGTCTTTAGTGGCATCTCCAAGACCCATTGCATCTAAATGGATTTCAGTATCCAACACCCATGTCATATAGTTCTGCCCGAAATTTCAAGGGCAACAAACTTTCTTTTCATAATGTCACTCATAATTAAAAGAGGAGAAAAGTTATACCTTAATCTTCTCAAAGAGCTTCTTGGGACAGTAGAGTCTCGTGCTGATAACGTGAAATGAAACAATAAAAGAAGAAGAACAATATTGCAGAAAAGGAGAGGGAATTCTTATTGAATTTTGGGATGATTTACAATGGGGTTAGACCCCTCTATTTATAGAGGAAAAATGACTTAGCCACAAAGTAACAAACTCCCTAAAAGATAGATATTCACTCTAATTACAATTCTATTTATAACAATGCCTACTTTTTTTTGAGATAAAAAAGCTATTTCGGATAGACCCGACTCAATAAAAGCATTTTCTTATGCCGAAACATAGTTCAGGTAAAACATTTATCCATAAATTATAGTGAATCATTCTATTCCATGTATTTTGAATCTCTATTTTGTTTTTGTTGGACTAGATGCATTATGATTTATGTGTATTGGTTTCATGTTGTCTCATGTATGATTTTGTATCTTTCAATAAAATGGATGGCTGAAATAGATAATGTGAAAAAGAAACAAAAAGAAAATTTCAAATTCTTTGAAAGTGTCAATAGCGTAAGAACGTACCCATCATGTGTTGGTTTGTCTTGAAAATTTCCATATAATTTCATAGCGGTAGCTTCAACAACTCCAACCACTTTCCACTTGAACTTATTCAAAGACATTAGTGAAAAGATTTTACGCGGCGTTTGACTTTTGTAATATTATAATTACTACTATATGATATTTCATCAACCTCATTGCAAGTACAAAGTAATAATTATGTTCAAATTCAGATGGCAATTTTTATTATGACTTCATTGATTAGGGCATTTGGAAAATGTTTTTCAAGTGACATGTATCTAAAGAATAAGTATTTTTTTCAACTTTTCAAGTTAAAATGTCTGCATTTGTATGATTTTTTAGATACTCTCTCTAAATGTAATGAATATTTAAAGGTAAAATTTTTTACCCCCAAAAAGGAATATTGAAGGGTATATTTTTTTTTTCTCAATGTCTAAATATGTACTCTATTTACCAATTATAAATATAAAATAAGCAAATAATATTTAAACATATTTAATAATAACCTAATCACATTGTAATTAGTTTGTTGGACAACGATAATTGCATAATTAGATAATTTTAGTTTTTTTAATAATACTATTAGTTATCAAAAATTAATTTGACACTTATTAATTATTATGTGAACAAGTATATTAGCTTTAAAGAATGAAACAACCCATTCCCCTTCCTTACACCGTACCCCAACGGCATGCATGTGTGTAAAAACTTGTACACATCTATGTTTACACTCAATGATGTTAATTTATAGTTAAGTGACAAAATTAAAGTAAAAATAAATACAAATTAACTATAACTTAGCGATAATCCTATTTGTAAAAATACTTATCATATATTTATTGAATTGGTACAAATATTCTTTGGTAAATTTTATCCAAACCCCCACCCTAACGAAAAGGAGGTAACGTACTCTATTTTTTTACAAAAAAAAGAGGAGGTTTTCTTTTATTGTCGACCGAAAGAAAGAAAACAGAAATCGATATATAAGAGTGATACGTAGAAGATTAACATGGCCTCTGCACAAGAATCACACATACAAATTGAGAAATGATACAGAGAGTGATACAGTCATACCTCTCTATAACATCATCTAGATATAATAATATTTTTCTATAAAAGTTAAGTTTTTCGGATTTAATTTTTATGTTATGTTATAATATTTATTTTTTATAACAATATTTTGCTGTAACATTCAAAAGTATTCGGAACAAACGAAACTGTAATAGATAGATTTGAGGGTATTATATAAAATCCCAATTACTCGTTAGTATGTCGGATACTTACCTTTTTATATGGAACTGTGCGGTTATGATCAATACTAGAAACGAAGACGGCCTTTGCTTTTAACTTGTATGACTATAAATTTTCAAAAGATGAACATTTTTTTGTTTATTTAGTCATAAAAATTTAATTCGAGTTGTAAATGCACCTCAGTTATTAGGAAAAAGAAAAAGAATATAGTAATTAATAATCCTAAATACTTGGTCAGATTATATATGCGTGGAACTATACAAGTTTTTCTCCCCTTTTCAAAAGTTTACTGCTCTTTTGACAGAGCATTTCACTCTTTGTTTGGGGAATCAAGGTTCAAGTCTTTTTCCTTTAATATCTCTATTTATTAGAAGTTGTGATCTAAAGTATATTAATTCAATATTTTTAGTAGTTGGGACCTGGGGGTTGCATAAGGAGTCCGGAACCAAAATAATATTTTTTTGGATAAAAAGAACCTTAATAGGTGGTAAAAAAAAGTTACAAATATATATATAACGCACTAATTCTGTGCGCTATACCTTAACGGTAACTTTTGTCGCTAAGGTATAGCGCACAAAATTAGTGCATTATACCCTGACACAAAAAATCTGCCCAGGTGTAACGCAGTGCTTTTGTGCGCTATACATATAGCGTTTTTGTTTTGCGTGCTATACCACCTTTTTTGGCGCCACCAATAATAACTGACATAACAATAATTCAAATGTGTATAGCGCACAGAATTTGAGCGCTATACATCAAAAAAAAAAATTCCGACTAGCCATTTTCTATATAAAGAGGTTAGGATTGTAGGAAAAATCATTCAAAAAATATTTTAAGTCTCGTTCAAACGTTGTTGTTGTTAAATTCTCCAACATTTTTTCATTATGTCTGAAGAGCGTAGAATAAGAGTTTCATTATATTGGGAAGGCGACATTGTGATGGAGAATAACTCTGTAAGGTACAGTTTACCTGCACAGTGTCATGTTAAATTGCCACTTACAATGGAGTACGATAAATTGATATCGTTGTTATGCAAAAAAAATGAGTGTGAAGAAACGTTTAGTGATATTTAAAGTAACCAAAAGATATCCGTATTTCGTCACTCCGTAAGGGGTTGCTTTTTTCTCGGAGTTTAACATCGACGATGTTGAAACTTTGAGGGATTTTCTGAGTATTCCGGATGAATGCCTGGAATTTCTTGTAACCATAATGTTGGAGATGTACGTCAAGGTCGAAGACGTTCCCAACAATGAGATTGCACGTGGTAGGGATAACCCCCAGTCATTGGGTGGTTATTCTGGAGCAGTTTTTTCCGGACAGGTTTCGGATGAAAGAGTTTTCCTTGATTTAAACTTATCACCGCCGGCGAATGAGCAACGAGAATATAATTTCTCTCCTGCTTTCCATAATTCACAAGACGAGTGGTAAACTTCAATTTTCCTTTGTGTTACGATGTATATTTTGGTTGTATTGAATTTGTATTAACGGTCATATATTTAACAGGGGGTACCGGCCGGATATGAATTTTACAAGCGGTCCATCCGGGAGTCATCACCTAAATGAAAATGTCCATCATGGAATTTCATCACATTACGACTTGTAAGTGAAGTGATATAGCTATATGGAAAGTATTTATTAATTTCAGTAGCTTATTATTTTGTTGGTTGTGCAGTGAAAACGAGCAAGTTGAACCACCCGTACTCACGCAATTGCCCGAAGACGATGTATTAAATCGGGATCTGGCAGATGCACAGAGTGAGGAAGAGAACAGTGATTACGATAACAATGCCAATGAATCCGGAGACGAGACACCCTTTCCTCGTGAGGATGGTGATGAGGAGGATGAGGAGGAATGACCTGATTTGAAGAGAGAGTATACTCCAACTCCCCCCCCCTAGACGAAGAGTGTACGAGTCTGAAGTACCATTTCTTTCAAGAGAGATTCCCTACATTAATAACTTTCGAAGCATGCCGGATGTGGAAGCTCTCGCAAGGGATTTTGATGAAATTCGGACAGCAATGTGGGATGAGTCTAGACCAACGGTGCTTGCAAAGGGCATGTTGTTTCCTGATAAAGCGCGCGTAAGCAGCACTTGTAAAATGCACAACGTAAAAGGGTGTTGTGAGATGCAGGTATGGGAGTCAAGTCTGTTGGTATACAAGGCTGTTTTCCGCAGGTGATTTTGGCCATGTCATTGGATGATGCGTGCGACCAAGAAGAAGACAGGTCTGTGAAAAGTGGGTAAATACATTCCCACCCACACACGCGAAATGGACACATTCAACGGGAATCACTTCAACTTGGATATTGACTTGATTTCTCTTGTACTTATTACGCACCTCGAAGCGTCCATAAGGTATAAAATCAAAGAGTGCATTACATCAGTCCACCAGGAATATGGCCATACCATTACGAAAAGAAAGGCATTTCTCGGGCGCAAACGAGCGTTTGAAATTGTCTACGGTAACTGGGATAAGTTATTTGCATCTCTGCCAAAGTACATGACCGCACTGCAGCACTTTAACCCTGGGACGGTTGTTCAATGGAAGCTTGAGCGGAGTCCGGGAAAACCAGAATATATATTCAATTATGTGTTCTGGGCGTTTAAAGCAGCAATTGATGGATTTTCGCATTGCCGACCCGTAATATCCATAGACGACACTCATGTCTATGGAAAGTACGATATCAAGATATTGATAGCCGTGGCAATAAATGCTAATGGACAGATATTTCCTATAGTTTTTGATGTTTGTGCCAATGAAAGCACAAAGACATGGACGCTGTTTTTGAACCATTTGAAAGAGCACGTTGTGAAACAGCGTTCCGGTATTTGTCTAATATCTGATCGGCACAGTGGTATATTAAGTTATGTGGAAAACTTGCATGCATGGCAAGAACCTTATGCATACCACCGTTACTGTGTGAGGCACTTTAAGGCCAATTTCCAGAAGGCATATCCCAACAAGGATCTACATGATTTGATGCGGATGGAAGCAATAAACCACCAACAACATAAATTATGGAGGCACATGGAATCTATCAGGCAAGAAGACGAGGCAGCCTATTGTTGGTTAATGCGACATCACCCTGAAAAGTGGACTTTGCATACAGATGGTGGCAGACGATGGGGAATTCTGACTACAAACGTGTCAGAGTCTTTCAACGAGTTATTGAAGTCGGCAAGAGGATTGCCTGTCACAACCATGGTGCGGATGTCGTTCAAGCAGATGGAGGAGAGGTTTGTTAAACAGTCTACAGCTGCAACGACATTGATGGAAAGGGGTGTTGAATTTATTCCAGTACCGATGAAGAGATTTGAGAAATACAGACGGCAAGCACATTGGCATTCATTTTTATAGTATGATAACGAAATAAATATTTTTGAAGTTCGCACCGCTATCCATCAAAATCGGGGGAATAATGTACATATTGTAAATGAATCATCAAGGTTATGCTCATGTGGGAAATGGTCCATCTACCACATGCCTTGCTCACATGCCATCAAGTGTTTTCAACGTATAGTTTTGGGGAGACCAACTATGTTGATCAACAATATAGTGTTGCCAAGTATCTAAACACATATAGTGGGCAGTTGCAGCCAGTGGGTGCTGAGCATTATTGGCCGTCGGAACCATTTAAAATGGTGTACAACAAGTCCTATGTGCGTCGAATACAGGTGCAGAAGAGATCGCGTAAACGGAACCAAATGGATGTTAGTGATACCATATTTACGCGCAAATGTGGTATATGCTCGCAAACAGGAAACGACCGTCGAAAATGTCCTTCGGGTGGTTTGGGTGGCAATACTAATCAAGCTCGTGGTGGGTGTTCTTCTAGCGTGCCTAACTATCCATGAGTTTATGTTGTAATAAGTAGTTGTTTTTTTTATGTTGCAAGATTTATGAAATAAATTTATGTTTGCTAATTATGATTTGAACTTTTCTATTTTAGTTTTTTAAATGATAATTTAATAAAATTATGTGTATATTTAGCGCAGTTAAATACTACGTTATGTGTGTTGTCTTCTTGAACTGAAAAGGTTGACCAGCTGACATAAAGTTGTCTTGTACACATCATGATATTTAACACGCAAAACATAGCGCGATTAAATAAAAAAATTATGTGTATATTTAGCGCGGTTAAATACTACGTTATGTGTGTTTTCTTGTCAAACTGAAAAGGCTGACCAACTGACATAAAGTTGTCTTGTATACATCATGATATTTAACACGCAAAATATAGCGTGATTATACTACGTTATATGTATATTTATATATTTAGCACGGTTAAATACTATGTTATGTGTATTGTCATGTCGAACTGAAAAGGCTGACCAGCTGACATAAAGTTGTCTTGTACACATCATGATATTTAACACGCAAAATATAACGAGATTAAATACTACGTTATGTGTATATTTATATATTTAGCGCCGCTAAATACTACGTTATGTGTGTTGTCTCGCCTATAAATAACGGGCTCATTCTAGTTATTTTGTGCGCTAAAAAATTACTTAAATTTTTTAACGCACAAATGTCTCAACCTCTTTATACACCAATGTGAAAGTGTGGAAAAATATGCATTATGCAAAATTGTTGGGATAATGGTGAAGTTGGACGCCGCTACTGGCACTGTGTGAACCAGTTTTATAAGGTTCCCGACGAACCTATTTGCGATTTTGAGGTATGGGTTGATGAACCATGTTATCAGGAATGCTAAAAAGAATCTTTGCAGCATCTTCATAATTTGTGTTTAAAACAATGGGAACGTGAAAGAGAAAATAAAAGAGAGGTTGCGGAGTTGAAGGGGAAACTGAAAGAGGTAGAAGAAGAAGAAAAAATTGGAAGAACAATTTAAGTGGTTGGATAAGAGAATATTAGGCGGCAAGGACTAAACTTGCATTGTATGTGTTTAGTATATTACCTTATCTTTATTTATGCCTTGCTCGTGTATTTTTTATTATGTTGGCCTGCTATGTTTGTGTTGTAGTAATGAATTTTAATTAATGTTTTCCTTGTTTGTTGTATTGAACTTTATTTTAATTGTACTGGAAGTTAAGTTTTAATACTTGTGTTTGTGGTTGTAGTACGAAACTATCTAATAAAAGCGGAAATTAAAAAATTGGTGTTAATCTATACAAAAATATTATTTACATCAAATATAAAAAAAAGGAAGGACACATCAATGTGTCCCGCATCTGGTGTGCCTCAACGCAGCCGCTGGCCTGAGGTGCATCCCATCCTGCCCGGGTACGCTATCAGGATCATCATCAAATCGTCTCCTTATAGCCGGATGCGGCGCAGAATGACAGGTATCAGTGGTGCTGTTAGGATCGATATAAGGGGCCGTCGGTCCAGTAGAAGCCTAAATAACAATAGAAAGCTCAGTATAGAAAAGTATATAATAATTAAAAACAATTTAAATTTTCTTACCATGATCTCGTCGGGCTCCTGAATATAATCATATGTTGCAGCCACGTCAGCATAGCGTGAAGCCTTAAAAGGGAAATTAATAAAGTTATAGAAAATAAATAAGTTACAGTTAAAACAAATTCAAATTCAATACTAATTGACCTGACGGGGTCACCTGCGAAGTCACTGGAGTGAGATGCATCCCAAGGCTGTAAGACGGCATGTCCGTCTGATGTAGGCTACCTGCCATATCAGCAGGAGCCTCAACACCCCCTTGCTGGGGACCACCTCCTCTCCGGCCACCACCACGTCGTCTGACACCCTCGCCTCATTGGGCACCACCACCTCGTCGGTCACGACCACCTGGTGCGACACCACGACCTCGCTCGTACTGCCCTGGGTCCATAAATCAGGCTCGTGTGCCAAACGCTGATCCTCTCGGGCTCGCTGCAGTGTCCGAGAAGCCACCTTTACAAATCGATGGCTATAATCCTGCATGGCCGCAAGATCGCCGACATGATCCTGCATATGTAGTCCCATCTGATAGACGGTATGTAGTCCAATAGCATGCACAACGTAACAAATATAAACTACATATATGACACTAAATTACAGTTATATAATTAATAATAACAGAAAACATACCAGTGCCTCGTGTCGCTCGGCGTATGGAATGTACCGACCGTCTGCCGGATGAATGGGGTTCCCGATAAAAAGTCGGGTAACGTGGCGGTACCATGAAATATATCCTTGAATAGTCACCGCCTGAATCCCCGTAGGTAGGGGTAGAATCAACTGATCTCGCTGGTCCCAAATATGCATTTGCACCGCAAGCCAGGTCATAAATGCGTCGTCTGCCCTGGAACGATCATCCCTCTAATAATGTATAGCCTCCCATATAGGAGGCCTCAGTATATACTGCGGATGGCTAAACTGACGAAGTACCCGCTCGGAGGTATGATGCTCTACAATATCGAGGCATATGAGCGGGGCAGAAGTGCTCCAAATCGGTCGGCCGAACGAGCAATAATCTGGTAGGGTACCGATGAAATCGTCATTGTATGGCGTCCAGATGAACTATCAAATAAAAACACAAAACGTGAGTATGCGCAACACTAAGTTAATCTATACCAGGTAAGTTTAGGTACATATTTACTTGTGCGCCCTCCAACAGATCCAACACATCCCTGCAGAGGGGGATATTATGATGAGCATCATACTCTCGTACAAGTCTACGGCGGAGAACCCACCTCCTTGCTAGAGGGAGAAACGGAGGTGGTACATTAGGAGGCAACTATGGTAGAGGTGACTGAAACTGCAGAAACCGCTCCAGGCCCAAACCTAACATACAAAGTTGACGTAAGGTATAAGATTAATTCTAACTAGGTAGAA